>VZRQ01010462.1:355256-435931 GCA_013397975.1 Machaerirhynchus nigripectus
TTTTTTTTTTTTTTTTTTTTCTCTTCTGTTGTGCCAGGCAGAGACTTAGAGGATAGGGTTTTTTTCCTTCCTGAACAAGTTCTCTGCAATGAACTAAACTGGAGAGAATTTCTGGGATGTTTAGAGAATGTTAGCCAGCCTTACATCCTCCAGCATGGATCCAGGAGGCAAATGCTGTGTGTACTCTAAAAGAATTTCTCGTGACTAAGCATCACATTTCTCTGATCCAAGTTTCAGAGTGGTTCTTTTTCAGTTCTGCACTGATCTGCTCCCTTTTCAGATAATGGGTTCCCTTTAGTACTCTCACAAGGCTGTAAGGATAAGCAAAGCAACAGATAAAACACTTCTTGCTGCATTTACAGGTCACCATCTGCAGGTCTGAAAGAACACAGCTTGTGTGATAAAGCAACCAACTCTGAGTAATTTGGAGAATAAGAGCTTATGTTAAGAAAACATTAAGAACAAGAAAATCCCAGTTAAATGTTATTATACGGGCACTGGATAACTACTTTTTCTGCCTTTAGGCTTGTTTCTGGAAGGTTTGAGAACGCAGAGATGTCCTCCTGTTTGTCATATGGCCCACAGAGCCTATGAAGGCACTAAAAGAAAATGGACCAATTCAAAAGTTTCTGAGCATTGAGGAAGTTCAGACATTAACCTCCTTGGCCTGTGCTCAAAGCATTCAAAACTTTATCTGCATATAGTGTGACCCATACCCCTCTTATGTCTGAAACACAGCATCATCCAAGATGCCTTTCATTGTTTTTTCAATTATTCATTTTCACACCAGTCCTCCCCTTGTCCTTCAGTTAAAGAGGGAATTTTACAAAGCAGTGTGTAGGAGGTATTTGGATACCTCGTTACCTGTTAGAGGAGTTTGTATATGTATTCAGAAGTCTGTGAACAGCCTTGAAAAAATGTGAAGTTTGAGCAGCTGTCCTTATGGTGATCCACCTGGCACAAAGGAGAGAAAAAATGACTCAACCATTACATGCTGGGTGCAGGAATTAAAGCAAAATTAATCAGACAAAATGTAATTTCCAGTTTTGTTAATTAGATTGTGCTATAAACAAGTAATATTCTAATATATTTTCCACAGAAATTGACTCCCATTGAAATATTTAAAAGAAAAAGTAGGTTTTTTTCAGAAGCCACTGAAAAATTTTAAATCAGACTGTAGGGTTTGCTGTTTTGTTTGTTTGTTTGTTTGTGTGTTTGTTTGTTTGTAACATGCTAATGTTTCTTTTTGCTTTGTTCTTTTCCATTAAAAACTCTTAAAATTTATGCTGGTTTTAAACTAGTTTATTAATATTAGGAAAGAAGACACCTTGCTTATTTGGTTGGGTTTTGTTCTTTGTATAGATGATGAGAGTGAAAACCAGTTTAGCCGTTACACTTCGTCTTGGTAAATGTCATATTTTCAGGGTTTGAGATCTGTACCTAGCTACAAATAATTGGCCAGCTTTGGTCTGCATTTTAACAAGATGAAAACTTGAATCGTCTTACTCCTATATTGTAGACACACTGAGATGTTTTGTGCTAACGTTCCTTCTGTGTATACAATAATGAAAACAAAGACTGAACTGCCTTGTGGCAGGCAGTAACAAAACTGCAGCAGATATATTCATACTCTCCACACATGCCTGGGCCTCCTGCTAAATCTGAAACCTTGTCTTCCCTCACTGTGATCCTGTTAGAAACTTGATATTTTGGCCTCTACAAGGATAAAAGAAACTTTTCATCGACATACACAAATAGCTGAGGAAATACACCTTAGACTTAGACCCACATTTAAGGAAATGTAAAAGGAAGTCTCACTAAGAGAGGAGGATAGGAAGTGGGCATTTTCATGGCAAATAGCATGATGTCTGTTTGGCAGAAGTGGCATTGGAAGAGTATGCTTTCTGCCCTCCTTCTCTAGTTGCCTGTTTTCTCCTTGAATTACTATGAAGTACTATGATAAATGGCTGGCAGTATGTTTCACAAAAGACTACTTCAGTGCCTCCTGAGTGTGACACTACAGCTCTTCTGTGAGTGTCCTTTCAGGCCTTCCTAAGGCCCTCCTCAGCCATCTGCTGCATATTTATGGAGGAGGGGGATTAATTCCCAGGTGAGAAGCAGATGTAGCACAAGGAGCACAGAAAATTTAAAGCTCATTATTAGTTTGGATACATCTCGGGAACAGCTCCAGAAAAATAGAACTGTTTTTCCTTTCTTTGACAGTCCATTTTAATTGGGATTTTAAGTTCCTGGCTGTTAAACTGCCTGGTAGGAAGGCATATGTGAATTATTTTCCTTAAATGAGAACACTTCAGATATAAATGTAAAAACACTTAATCAGAAAATTTAATATTGGAGATGCCACTTTATTTAAAAATGTTATCTGAGAGAAGGAGCTGCCTTATAGTGCCAGGCTGTGTTACCTCTGTCACAACTTCCACTGGTATCAATGGTTTTTACGTACAGTAAAATTGAAGGTAATTATGGAAATAATGTTCCTATGTGTCCCAAGGCCTGGAAGGCTGAATTCAAGTCTGTTTCCACACTCTGTGGAAAGATTGGATCCAAAGAAGAATCACAAGCTAGATGAGACAGAAGATAGGCAATGCCATGTCTGGGTCAGTTAACAGCGATGAGAGGCTTCAATGTGCACCTCATATTTGGGGGGATTTAATAAGGTGTTTCTAACAGCCTCACATAGGGGATTTTCTACGGATCTTTTTTGGATTTTATTATAAGGAAAACCATTCCATGCCTGCCTTCAAGCTTATGAGACAGTTTGGTAAGGTATTAAATGATTTCTATCTTTCATCTCATATATGAATCCATTAATTTCAGATGCACTGGCAGTCCCAAAGAAAACAATGGTCCTGGTTAGATATAGAGTCTAAAAGTATTCTGTGTTCCTGAGATGTCACCCAATTGTAAGATATCATGCTACTGCAAAAACAATATTGATGAGATATATGACTCTTTACTGCAATTGGATTCACCTGGTTTTTAGTTATATTTCCATAATGAACTTTGAGTAGTGTTTGTTCATGTTTTTTTTTCAGTATGGTGAAGAGTATGTTAGCAAAGAAGCATCACAGAAGTATGACAGAAAGAGGCAGAATAGCGTGAGGAGCTCTACATGAATTCACTCTTTCATAACCAGTGGGATAAAAAGTGGCAAAAAAGAATTTTTTCTAAAGGTCTAAAGGCAAGTGTGTCACAATAGTGATGACATTTTTAGTTCACTGAAGGCTGTAGACAAAAATATTTCCCATACCTTGTACAAGTTCAGAAAGTGTTGTGGAAGAGATCTATAATGTAAATCTTTTAGAGGTGGAACAGAAACGTAAGGCATTTCTGGTCTTAGTATCTCCTCTATTTTGTTTTGGTCTGTCATCAGATTGCACTCTGCATGTAGCTGTACTACCTGAGGAGTCTGTCTGATGGATGGAGGTCACATGGGCCATGTGAAGCATGACCTGTTGCCTTTTCACACTCCCTGGAACAGCCAAGGCAGAGCAAGGAAGGGACAAGGCGAGTTGGGGCTCCAGTGAAACTGAAATTCAATTACATGTCTCCTGTAGACCTAACCTCACTGTAAAAACTGGCCTGACAATTTTACCTTTAATCATGCCTATGTGAACTCTCTTTGATGTTAGAGATGGGTTAGCCTCATCTGCCTTTCTTGTCATACTATGAGCAAGCCTCAGTAAATTGGGTAGCAAGATGCAGACCTTTCAGGAAACCCAGACATGAAGTGAACAGCTTTCTCCAGCCCTTGAAAGTACATGGGATTGATCTGTTTGCTGTACAATCCCCAAGCCCCAGGCTATGGATAAAATTTCTTAGAAGAGAGGCAAAGTAAATCAATTCTGTTCTGTTGCTGGGGTAAAGTTGGTCAATAGATGATATTTTAAAGCACCTCCATCAACAATTTATGAGATTTATTCAGTTTATGCGAAAGAGCACTCCATAATCATCACTACACAGCGATGGCCCAACAGGGTGTTGCTAACTGGATATCATTTAATAAAAGTTTTTCAAGTGCTCAGCATGCTTTCATCAGAGGGTGATTTTTGTTTTTATCCTTGTTTTGTGTGAACGTTAGGAGGTAATCAAGAAGTTATAAAAGTTGATGATTTATGAAGCTTTTGAAGTGGTGGGTGAAATTGTAGGCTAGATATAATGCTTATATTGATCACACTGTTGGTAAAAGCATGATAAGACTGTTGACTAAAAGTAATATTAAAATAAATGTCATGACAGGCTGTTAAATAGAGATCTACTATTATTTAAATAACTTGATTTTTGTTAATAGTGGTCATGGTCAACACTGGGCTGTATTGTGTTAATATGCACATAAACCTCACAAATATTACCATATTGTCACCGTGTTTTCAGAATTGGAAACGTAGTTACATAGTTACCAAATCTCTCCTACACCAGCCTTATAATTTCTTATGTTTTCAGCAGTATTCTTGTCTCTTACACTAATAACTTTTTGAAATTTTTGTTCCATGCCCATGGCTTCATCCCAGTCTGCTCTTTCAGTAACTTCTCTTGCTTTGTCAATAGGTTTTTTTTCATACAATTCTAATTTTTTTATTTACTTTGATTTTGATTTACTTTTTTTTTGATTTACTCATTTACTTTGATTATGGTCTTGCTTCCAGTTTTGAAAGCACAAGGGAGAGCAAAGTCATAATTTTTCTTTTTGCACATGTAGTCCCATACCTGTTAATTCCTATTACATATTGCCCACAATTTAAAAAGACTTTCAAGAACTTATTTTTAAATCTCTATCAGTATCTCTAATTAAGCCCTTCTTTTTCACTTTTTTCTTTCCCATTACTATGTTTTTATTTCCATTTCTAGCTACTTGCATTCTGAGGAGCGTGTCAGAATTTACAATTCTCTTTATGAAAAATCACCAATCCCCCCCCAAAACAAACAACTTCCCCAACACACACAAAAAAAACCCCCAAACCAAAAAACGCCAAAAAAAAATCCCAACAAAAAAGCCAACAGAAAATTTTGACCAATTTTTTTGTTCTCATTTTCATACATTTTATTTTTACATCTCCTTCCTCTAATTTATTCACACTCTGTTTCACTGCATCCTGTTGAAGAGCTGGTATGTTCATACCAATGTCTTTTCAATTTACTAGGTGTTATTTAAGTTAAGATATGCAGAGAAGCCCAAAGTTCAGAAAACAATCCAGTTCTATCCATTAGGACTGCTCAGGTTCCCTCTCTGTCTTTTTAATGTGCAAAATTTTGTTTCTTTATTTTTCTCGTATTGGTGCTGGCTGATATTTTTCAGATAAAAATACTGGTTTGTATCCTTTTGGAATGAGATCTCTGCATTTTGGCTGCTTTATTTCTTGCACATCTGATCTACACATCTCAACCTAGCCATGATATGAGAAGGTCCAGTCTTAATAAGAAAAATCTGCAAAATCTGTTTTACACTGTAGAATCGTTTTTCAAAGTAAACAAATATGTTTCATGAAATACACTTTTCAAGGAGTTCACCTGAGAACACAGCTGCCCTGGTCTCTATTTGTGGGTGATCATCTGAGGCATGATACAGATCTCTACAGAATATGTTGTGTTCCTCCAGAACAACAGTTCCCTTCAATCTAATCTACACAAACTATATATGTTTATGTTGTGACCTTTTCTTTTAATATATAAGTAAATTAAGTAAAAATCACTAGAATAATATCAATATCATAAAACCAACTGAAACAGATTTACGTACTCTTTTACATTTAGACTTGGTATTTTGCTATTCTTCTACAATCTTCTTTTGACAACATTTTTAGTTTTGTTTTTTTTTTTCTGAAGAATTTCAGAAGATCACTCAGTGATATGAATAAAGCAATTTTCATTTGCATTAGTTATTGTCTTCATTATATAACTGAACAAATGTCTTAAGAGTAAAATTGATGAAAATACATAGTGCAGCTGCTGGAAGTTTTTTCAAATTAATTTAGAAAATGTTGCTGCCAGTAAAAGTTTCTTCATTATTCATACAACCACAGGTATCAAGATTCCTATGGCAAAATCTTAGAATGTCAAGAAATGCTGCCAAATCTGTATGTAGCTTTCAAATCTCTTGAAAATATTGTGAGTTATCTCTGGAGTACTTCTGAAGTTGGGAAATTCTAGGTCGTATTGAAAGCATTTTTCAAACAAACAAGTGTTGATATGTCTCTGTTCAAAGGTTTGATTCCAAATACCATAGAAGACCAGACTGTAACTCTGTGTTACATATACAGAAGTTATAGCATATACTAAAACTAGGCTAAATTTGTGACTAAAGAGTAAGAATAACTTTTATGTCTGTTGCTGTTGCGCTTCAAATATAATGTTTCCTGAGTCATGTAGAGTAATACAGAGTACTATAAAATGTAAACAGTATCAATGAAGAGGGACTAGATTTCCCAGACAAGTTAGTACACATTACTCCTTGTTCAATAACTTAAAAAATCTTATTTTACCTAGGTTTGCTGAAATTGACATACCAATATATTCCTTTCCCTTTTGATAGTGAAGATGGAAATAATAGTGAAGAGGAATTAAACTTGTAAAGACAGTAGGTGGTCTAGGTTTGTCAGGCATATGTATACGATGTCAATTTGAGAACAAGAGAGTTGTGAATTTAAAAAGGAGGAATGTTTAAATCCTTGAATTTTCTGTAAGACATGCAATGAAAGGTTAACAACAGTGAGAAAAAATTGCAGTAGACATTAAACATTGGGAAAAAATTGTGAAATATCACACAAAGGATTGGGGAACGGCTGGCATAAGAATGACCTTACATCATATTTACATATGTGGACTTTAAATATATGTCTGTATTTATGGAAATTAGATCAGTATGCAATCCTTTGAAAACTCATCTAAGTGGTATGAGAGCTCTCCAGATTTTCATTCATGATGACATAAATTATAACAACATTGATAAAGCTAAATAAAAAAATAAAAGGAGAGAAGATTATATTATTGTTGACTTTTTTCATGCTATAACATTTAACTGAGCCATCCTGTGTAAATTCAGTAAGCTGCTGGATCATCTGGCTTGAACTTTACAGGTTCAAGCTAGGAAATGACACCATGTTCTCTTCATAAAGGTCCTTATTCTCACCTGAACAGATGTGAAATAATCTTTTGAGGTGTGTTAGAAAATTGGCAATAACTTTTCTATATTTATGCACTGGACACAGATCTTTTTTAGCATGGATTCCCACATGATATAAACCAGAACAGCTCTGTTGAAGTCACTGGAGCAAATCAATCAATACTGGCTAAGAATTTTGTCCCCAGTCACTGTTTTGATGGGAAGGCAGAAAAGAGACTCTTCACTGTCATGTACTGAGAAAAATCATGTGTCTTACTGGGTTAGGCTAAACACTGCCCTTTGGAAAAAAAAGTATAAAAAAATCACTGCCTCTTGGCTAAGCAAAAGAATTGTGCAGTTTTGAGTACAAACAATAGAGCCTTTGAACTAAGGATATGCAGGCATGAAACTGTTTATTTACAAGGAAAAATGACCCACTTCTTGAGGAACATGACCCAATTTAATCTGCTAGAAAAAAAAAATTGAAATGCTATTTGACCTAAATTTTCTGAAGCAAAAGTTGTGTGGAAAACAGAGAAGTGTCTATATAGTTCAGGAGGCAGCTTCATTTACAGGTCATTTGCTCCATGTGTCAGACAGGATTGTGTTTCTTATAATAGGCTCTGATTAGGATTACCTGAAAACTTCCACAGAGCTTTGATCTGTCATATCACTCTTTTGCAGCTGTCTTAAGGATGCAACTGCACTGTAAACATTGGTATCACTTAAGTACGCTCAGAGTCTCAGGACAGGCTAAGATAACATTTGGTGAGAATGAAGTACCTTTCTCAGACAGATGTGCAGAGGCAGGAAGACCTGATTGTCAAACTGTCAGATCTGAGATAATTTGGTATGATTTTCCTAAGAGATCAGCCTACAATGACACTGCTTTTAGAAATGGGCAGAAAAATTATCATTTGATTAGTTTAGATGGTCAGTATGGTGGAAATCTCATATGCCTGCTTGGTCTGAAGAAATTCATGCTCCCTTGTCTGTGCAGGAGCCTTTCCTGGGAAAAAACCTCCTCTGACTCTGGCCTATTTATTTTTCTCTACATATCCATCAATATACTGAATCATCAGGGACAGTCAAAAATGGGTCACTGCAGAAGTATTTATTCACTATATTTCAATGACAAGTCTTTCTGTGTTCCCTCCTCATTGTGAATACCAATCCTGAATTTTTAGACAACAAAGTGAGTGACCCGTGGTATTCAAATCAGGTTGTAGTTTTAATTGAAAGATCAGATATATGTTTCTCTTCTCAAAGAAATCAAAAGCTGGAATGCTTGTGAATGCTTGATGGACCCTTCTCCCTTGTCTCAACAAAACTGTAAATGCAAAATGACTAATAGCTTCTTCATACATTTTGCTTGCAGAATTATAAAGATATCCAATAATTTAGAACAAAGAACAGTATGAGCACACTATCATCCAAGTTTTTGCTAAAACTGACTACATGAGACAGCAGTAGAAAAACCTGGTTTGAGACTGGGAATTTTGATCACACTGAGATCAGTAAAATTATTTGAGGTCTGAGACAGTCTTCATCATGTAGATATCAGTATTTACTCTGTAGCTGTTTCTTCTTGTATGTGTGTAGGCCACGTGCAACAAATAGGAGAATGGATTGTTTTAATAAATAATTTTTCTCATTTGTTATTTTGTTGGTATTTGTATTACCTCTGTTTGATACTTGTATTACCTCTGGGTGGGCAGCAAAAAGTCCCATGTGAACTTGGGAAGAAACTGAAAGTTGCTGGGCAATAAAAGAAGACTGAAGAATACCCTCAAAGGACATGGAGACCAGAGGTAGGTTCACATTAAGACATTTTATCAGATCCTAATAATCCTGCCTTTCTTGGGGATTTACCTCACTACAGGTAATTCTTTTGGTGTCATAAAACTTTAGCTTTAACTCTTTGATTCAGTGGCTATTAGTGTCCTGATTTTTACTGCTATCATGATAAACAAAATGATAACCTTTTTTGTTGAAGGCATGTAGTAAAATACAGCAGCCTGCTGGAGAGCAACAGATTTTCACTCTGCAGAAATCTCAACTTTCTCTACTTCCTTTAACAGAGGACACACTGTGTGGTTCATCCAGCCACTGAACATGAGTTTATATAAGTGTATAGATGCAGCTCTGTGACACGTACAAGACCTGAGCTGGCCTTTCCTGTTACCCCTACTTATCTCTATCTATATTGCAGAAACTCTAATAAAAGTCAAATGAGTCCAGTAGGATTGACAGAAGTAGATAGCAGTTATCTCAAGCACAAAAGTGGAGCGCACAGCAAAATTCTCCCAGCCCAGGTGTGCATATATCATAAATAAAAAGGTTTTAGGAACATCATCATACCAAATTCACTCTTTTCATTTGCAAAGATTTTCAGATACAAAATAACTTTCAGTATCTGTACAATCTGTGTGACTGAAATGCTTGCTTTTTCTGAAGAGATAATTATCTAGCAGTATCAATTTTGACAGTGATTCTCAACAGACAAATGATTTATCAGAGAATTTTTTAGTGTCTTCAATGAATAGGTGTTGGTTATTTTCAGATACAGGGTTTAAGTCCCCTAAACTAAAAAGAGCTCTCTAATTGGTGTGTGGAATTATTTGATTGTTTTCTTCACAATACCCATCTACAAGTTTTCCACTTTCCTATTTGCTCTTTTAATAAGTGTGGAGCTAAGCATTTCTTGTTCATCACAATGACAGATTTACAGCCCTGATTACTCATAGTTGTCTTAGTCATCAACAATATGCATTTACATATGAACATTTCACAACAAACTCATCTTATTTACAGATAGCATCTGTAAATAAGGCTTACCATGTAAAAAAAGGCTTACCATGGCCTTTTTAATCTTAAGCAGGAGTTTAACTTTAGAAATCGAAGATAATTAAGTAAAGATAAGAGCACTACCACTTGTTAGACAGTTGGAAACAGATAATTGAGATTAGTGGCAGAAATTACTGGAGTATGGGATTGTTGAGACTAAGAAAGTTCTCAATTTTTTAAAGGAATACTTTAAAATTATTAATTTAGCCAATATAACTACTAAAAAACATGTTCAGAATTTCCTCTGACAAACACATAACAAAAAAGAGCTGTGTGCTTTTAGAAGTTTCATATTGAAAAAGGATTGTGGCACTAAATGGTTGCCAAAAGCCTTCATCTGCAAGGTCACCTGCAGTTCCCTTTTCCCTTCTGTCCCCCTGCCTGCACTTCTGCTAAAAGTGGTGTTTGCATTGTGATACAACTCCTAGAGATTACGATTGAAGAAAACTTCTTATTGGCATTTTTTATATCAGTTGTAATTGGACAACTACTACTTTCCTTTTCTCTTATTTTAAATCAGAGTTATTTCTTTACATTTAAAAGATGTTTTTGCCTACTACACACCTCTAGTATCTACACTTAAGAAACCTGAATTTTGGTGCTCATTTTGGGTATGCTTATTTAAAAATTAATTTTTTAATTTGAAGAGTACTTATGGTTTATACAGTATTAGTCAATAAAATGTACTTTTCATTAATGTTTATTTAAAAATACTTCTTGTATTTATTACAAGAAGCTGAATTCTTCCTCAAATTTCTCTCTGAAGAATTTATTTAAATGTAAGTCCTGCAGGTGACGCATAGAAGGTTGTTTTGAAGAGAAAAAATTGATTTATGCACATACTAAGTGCTTCTGGAATAGAGTTTACACATTCAATCTTACAGTGCTGCACAATTTCTTACAGAGCTGTGATTCAGCCACTGGCTTGGGAGTAAGGAATGAAATAAAAAAATACAAAAAAGGAGACCCTTCTCTCCCCCTATATACAAAAGATATAAAGTAAATTAACATTTACCCTGTTCTCTAAATCATCTTCTAGAATCTAATAACTTCTTTAATAGACATAACAGCATGACTGCTTAATAGCTTTCATTTTCCGTTGTTGCTTTAGAGTCATACTTTTTGCCAAATCCTCATTCCAGGAGTGCACAGATATCGTTGCTGAGAGTGGAAGTGTGGTTTATTCCCGTAGCTTGCTATTTGGGAAGACAAGTGAAGCAGAAGCTGCATTAGTCTTACGGTCTTCATCTTGCTCAATTTGTTTTAAGCATTCTGCCCTTCCTCCTGCTGAATGAAGCCATGGCTTGCTTTCCTCTACTTGAAATAATCACCTGTCTTCTGGTGATTAATTTGGTTATGCAGATTTTGTTCTGCTTGTTTTTGGAGCCTCAGCCTCCCTGAGCTTTTAATCATCAAATCTGTTGCTCATAGCTCCTTTTGCATGCAGAAGTTTGGTACCTCCAACATAGGTGGAATATTCTGAGCAGTGCCACCCTCACTCAGCATTCAAGAGGTCACACACCACATCCAAGTTCTCATGGTCAGTTTTGATGTAGCTGTTCACCACAAATTCAGCTCATTCTTGTTCATTTTCCAAAAGTACTTCTTCTACTAACTGGCTATCTTCATTCCAGACCCTTATCCAAAGCTTTTCCTCTCCAAAGTTATTTTTTGCCAAATCCTGGTTTCAGGACAGAGAACAGAAAATTAACAATTCTGACCACTGTTTACTCGGGAGGAAATGGGATCTTTTCCCCAGTTTCCATCTGTGAGGAGAAGTGCTTTAGGCCCAAGGAATTTCCTTCATCATCTGATGACCCTACCAGCAGGTTATGTGTTCTGCAGCTTCCCCTCTTAGAGAAAAAAACCCAAACGTTTTATTTTAATAAAATATCTTCCTCTTTTCCAGTCAGCCTCCCTAACATCTTACAGTTCATTTTGCTTTTGGCAGCTGTCCCGGAACTCTGGGCTGAAGGCAGAAAGAAACCACACTGATTCTGTGGTTTCTAGAAGAGACCACGGCTCCTTATTACATATTTCATGCAGCTGTGCTTTCTTGGCCATCTCTCTCACTTCCCCATTTAAAGCCCAGTCTTTTTTTCTCCATTAGCACATGTGGTTTTCTAAGATGATCAGGTCAATGACTCATTGTACACACTTGTTAAAGGGGATAATTTTGAAGGTGCTTTGCAGTGAAGTGGTCTGGTTCAGTTTCTGTGTATTTGAATACAGAATTGCTAGTCTTGAGATTGGAAACAATAGATGCTGTTATCTTGTATCTCCTGACGTATTGGTAGGCAGCTTTTCACACTAAAATACAAAAGTTTATCAAATCCAAACTGTATTAATAACAATTAACTACCTTTAAATATGTTCATTTCCTTCAAGGATCTGTTAAGGAGATTATGGAAATATGGGTTTCATCTCTGTGACAGTGTATGTGTGTGAACCTATATATTTCCATACATGTGTATACAGAGAAAACACTCATGCTTTAACTTATATTGTTTTCAAAATACATGATAATGAAAACTCACAATTGATGGTTGTAGTATAAATTCCAAGAAAGACCTTAAATTGTTATTACAATATGTATCAGATAGACAAATAATAAACACCCACACTCACATACAATACATATTTTGAAGATGAGTAATCCAAATTTTATTTGTATTGTAAATGGAAAAAAAGAGAGGTTAAATCTGTCTATTTACATTGCAGTGATTCCACATCTCTTAGTAGATTTTTGGAGAAAATTAGACATTTTACAAAGATAAGTGTTTAGCTTCAGAAGCATTTTGGAAAAAAAAAATTAGTTGGACAATACAAGCCCACACTGGAGTAAGAAAAAAAGTATATATTATTGAAGGTTAATGACAGTAGTTTTAGATTTATGTTTTTCTGTGACTGTCTCTTTATTTTTTTTATAATCACCATGTTCCTACAAAGTAAACGAGTGGTTACTCTGCATTTGGAGGTGCTCAGAGAGCAATAGAAATGTGTTACAGGAACCTGTCGCACTGTCAGTTCTCAGAGCTGGTTCCTGGTGTGGTTCTGCAGATTCTATGGAAATGAAATGCTTTATTTGTGGTAATTATAAACAGGTGCTTTAGAAAGGGGAAGTCACCAGACTTTATGAATTGAGGAATTGTTATTATGACTTAGTGTTACAAGCTTTCGTACAAGGATTGAAATGGCTCTCCCTGTCCAGATGGCTGCCCCCATCTCATGCCTACCTTCTAGTCCCTTTTGTGTGCAGGTGTCAGTCCAATTACATTTCCTGACACCTGATAGCTGTGTTTAGCTGTGGTTTCCAGATCACAGATTTTTTCAGTGGATACAGTGAAAATGGTAGGGAAGTACAAGCAGCAACTTCTTTTATATTAAAAGTTTGAGTTCTAGATGTAAGGAAAACACTGTTGCTCTGAATAGTAATGTGTTATGAGAAACAGGAAAGCAAAGAATAATGAAAACAGAGTTTCTAATACTGAACATGTGGCCTGGGTTATTTCTGTACCGTAGAGAATGGACCCTCCATCATGCAGCAGCAGCAGTTTGAGTAGATCAGGGTGTTGTAAGAAGGCTCCTGGAAAAAATAATAACTGCTGCACTGCAGCTCTGATATTTGGGGCTGTGCAGTTTGAACAAACTTGATGGTTTCATTACGTTTTTTAACCCCTGTGGTTAAGACATGCTGAGAGAATGAACTAAGGACTTTACAGAACTAATCACGCATCCTGAATTTGTCTTGAAAAAAAGGCAGATGAATACATCTGGGATTTTGCTTCATTTGGCTGACTAATTCTCTCCATTTCCTTGACTAACTTGGTAGTTCCTCTTATATGTCTTCCTAGCCTCTTATACTTCTTCCTAGCCTCTTGTAAGGTCATGGGTCTCACAGTATCCCCTATATTTGCATTTCTCTAAATGCTAAAACTCACTTCAACAAGTGGCTTTCATATACTTCATTTTGAGGGTGTGATATGGCAGCATTCCAGCACTGGGTAAAAAGATAGTTTGAAAAGGAGAACCACAAATATTTACAGCAAAGCTCTGCACTCTTATTTGGTACAGGATTTCTTGACCCTGTGACATACCAGGGAAGACACCCTTCTTCAGATTCAGGCTGCTGTTTCTTTGCAGCTGTACTCTAATATGAATTTTTGAAAGGACTGCATGAACTATGGCTGAACTTCTCTTGGCTACTTTGCTGCTGAAAACTTTCCTTCATGACAAAACTCCCAACTAAGTTTTGGTTCATAAATGCCCCATAGTATCAACTAAATGGTTACTGGATGCAGATGTATGTGTTAATTACATATGAAGTTCAAGAATGTTACATTTTTAATGGGATAAAACATTCTTACAGCAGAAAGGAAACAAGTACCTTACTTTCATTTATAGTATGATAGCCTACAAGAGTGGGGAAGAAATTTTTCTTCCCTTATGTAATTATCTAGTTACATTAAAAGGGTGAAAGGGGATTTGATTTCCACTGAAATCTCAGGTGATAGCCTCTGTAGGAAATATGATGATGACTAGATTAGATGAAGTAGCAGTCTATGTTAGGATGGAGACACCGATTATTCACAGGTTTTAAGACCCAGAAGGGACCATTATGATAATTTAGTCTGACCTCTTGTATAACATAAGCCTTATAATTTCACACAGTAATTCTTGTGCTGAGCTCCTAAAACATTCCTGTGCATTAGTAAACCAGTCCCGAAGCCTTACTTTGCCACAGAACAGAAAGTGGAAGTCAGTAAGAGAGAAGAATATTTTAGTCCTTTCCCTATCCCACTGGAAAGTATGATAATTTCACCTGAATACATAAAAAAGGACAGTCAGAAAAGGTTTTAAGATCACAAGTCCATATTTATATCCTGAAATTTGAATACCATAGAAAGTATATTCCAAAGTTTAAACCTAGTAGTTTATTTTAATTTGGTGAAAAAATTATATAGTATTATAGCTCAGACTAAATGCCATTTCTGAAATTTTTTTTCTGTATCACCTTTAGGACAGTTGAGGAAGCTAGCTGGTTTATACGGTGATAGAGGAGGTGGTATGCTCCAAAATTCTTTTCTTTTATCTGTTTCTAAATCCATATTAGTCCATTTTTAGTTATAATGCAGTTTAGTCTTCATTGCAACACTGAAATATGAGTGAAGAATATGAAGAGTAAAAAGGCCATATTCTTGGGTTCAGGTGGATCAGATCAGCAATATTCAGCCAATTTGCACATAATCGCTTCTGTCCTTACTTCTGTACTCAAGGTCCTTAGAAAGAATTGGGGGAGGTGAAGATGTGGGGAAATCTGTCGTCTGTCTTAGCTGGAGTTTTTGCTTGTTGGTTTTGTTGGGTTTTATCCCTCTATGTGTTGTTTTGCCTGGAAATAAACCTCAACTGATTGTTCTCCCTTTCACTTCAGTTTCCTTCTTAGTTCTCAGGTGCCCATGTCCTCTCTGTGTGTGTTTTCAGCTGTTCGTAGCATCAAGGAAACACATAAATGCTTCTTTTTGCTTGTACTGCTTTCTATTTAAAGTGCATAGAAAATATTACATTGCGTTAACAATGTGCCATTTTCTTCAAAATGCATACATAGTTGCATTAAAATATCTTTTGACCCATCGGATCAGATAAAGAGATAGCAAAAATATTCTGACTATATGACCTGAGATGCTAATGCCAAAATAAAATGCAAAAGAGGAAAAGGAATTATATATGCATTACATTTTTATTTCGTTTTCTGCTTCTTGGATGGCCACTATAGAAACTCCACCCTCTAACTAGAGGAAAACAGTAGGATTTAATCTGCTGCATCCTTAATTCTGAACATCTGCCTTTTCTTCTGCTGATGCATACCTATTTGTCATGTGCTCCAGGACAGTCTGAACTTAATTCAAATATGAGCGAAATTAAAGAGCAACATGGCAGATTGACACACAGTCTTGACACAGTCCTGACACCTATACTTCTCAGCATAAAAATCTGTAAGCGTGGATAAACTCCACTGTGTGTGACCAAGCTGTAAGTGGGTCGGCAGATATGACAGCTGAGAGTTGTTAAGTTTGGAGATGATGCAAACCTTTAGGGTCTATGAATGTATTTTTTTTTTAGGAAATGGACTGCTCTTTGAAACAGGGCTTCTCAGCTTACAAGCTGAGTGCCTCAGGCAGCTTGCCAAGAGAACTCAGGTGATGTATCATTAACTTCCAAAAATTTGTTTCCTGAGAAGTTTTGAGCTCTGATCTAGGCCATACTGGAGATATTAGTGATGTCAGCCTTCTTTAGATTGCTTTCTCTCCTGGATCATCACTCTACTCCTTTGCATTGTTGAACATACACAGACCAAATCAAATGTATATGCATTGTGCCATACATCATCAAATGAACTGAATTCTTCTGTTAACTAGACTAAAACTGCACCAGCAGGCACAGAACTGGAAACTGTAATATCATGAAACTAGGAATTGGGAAGAATTCCCAGAAGGATGAGCATGTTCCGTTGATGCCCATTATCATGTAATTACCCATTTCAGAATGGTTCTTTTATTATTTTTAAATTTTTTCGTTATCCTTAAGTCATATAAAGATAAGCACAAAACAAATGCTGACTGGAATTACTCTTGCCACCTAACATTATGGTACCTTATCATCAAGGTATTATTTCTATTTTTTCCTGATTTTTCTAATTTTAGTATTCCTGATAGAAGCAGCCACAAGTGAAGGCAATCACTCATTTTGGTGGCTGTATTTCTTTATGATTTCATCAATTAGTGTTAACTCTGAAAATAAACTCTATTATGTTTTTTATGTCATAACACAACATTTTATAATTATTTTATCATACCTTTTTGTCCTTGACTTTGCTTTTTGAGAATATAAGTTTATTTGTTCTGTACCCGCCTCAGCCTGCTAAATATATGAGCAACCTGCAACATAAGAAATAAAGAGGTCAGAATTCTGCCTTTGTCTTTGCTGACTCTTAAGCACAGAATGAAATGTGAAGATATATGTGAAACTGTAGTCTATGTCTGGATTTAATATAGATGCATAGTAAAACCAGGATGCATCAACTATCTGGAACTGTATATATGTCTAATTGCCAGTAGTTTTTGCGTCCTAATTCTTCAGCAATTAGTGTATATGCAGTATGAAATTTGTTTGGTCAGAAGAAAAATAACCAAACATCCTACTACACACAGCCAAATCCCAAGAAGAAGAGTAGGAGCACCTAAAACTTAGCATCTAAAAAGGAACCAGATATCTCTAGTCTGATGCTTTCAGAGAAACACAATTATAAACCAAATAATTTCCCATTTTGTCCTCACTCTTATAATCTGTTCAGGGCTAGCTACCAAAAGGAAACACCAGTGTGCTGAGACAGTGAAACTGAGGACAGCCTGTGTGAATATTGTAGATGTTTCCATGTATTTCCTACAATTCCCTATAATTAGGGTCCTGCTGGCACACTGTCTGTCTCACAGTGATGGTTCTCACTTGGAAATGAAACAGTCAAACTATGATGATCCAAAGGAGCATTTGGCTTCTTGAATGATGGGAAAGGAATCTTTATTTTTTAAAATTTTTTTTCAGATGTTCCTCTCTATCACCAGAAAGAGCCATCTTCTGTGTGCTTGCATGTTCCATGTGTCATCGGTTTTCTCAGAAGGCTCAGTGTAGCAGACGGCTGGGGACCTTAAACTGCACGATATGAGTTTTATTAAGGGCCGGTCCAGACCAGAACACCAAAAGCCAAACAACAGAAAGTGTGACAGTACTGGGAAAAAAAGAAGAGGGATATAATCTGTAAAATATAGATACATTCTGATGCAAAAGTGAGGGAAAAAAAAAAAAAGGATTGATTGAAATTGGTTAGTGCAAGAATAAGGGAAAATGGGCTGTAAATTTCAGCCCTCAATGATCAGAAAAATTGTAATTCTCCAGAAGGGTAGGCTAGATTTATTTTTTTAATCCTTTAGATTGCTTTAATAATAAAAAATTTAAAAAGTGGAAAGAAAAAGAACATGAAAGATGCATAAAGTTTTAAATTTATTTTTTCATAATTTGTTCTAAAGCAGTTTCCTCTTAGTTTAATTACTCTTTGAAATCTAAAACTTTGCGAGTAATATACCATCCATATTTAGGCATCATGGATCACCTTCTGTTGGGAGAATGTGAATTTTAAATCGTATAGTGTATTGCAAAATATCCTAATTTGATTAATGTGTTTTTATCTCTTACAATCATATCAACCCTGGTTCAGTTAGCTCAGTGGTGACTCCCCAGTTGTACAGCAATAGGATTTTTCTCTTTGGCATATCTGATGAGCAGAGAGTTGCCTCCTGTCATTTTGTTCAGAGACGGATGGAAATGCTAATTTTCTAGGGAGGAAATCTTTGTCTGCTGTTTTATTAGTAATATGACTCCAAATCATCTTACAGGTGTTTTTCAGTGGTGGGGTTAGATTCCACCTCAATCTGATAAGGACTTCTTAATAAGGGGAAATTAGGTCAGTAGTCACAGAAAAAATTAAGTGCCATATGTCCTGACTCTTCATAATGATGATTAAATCATAAAAGGACATCCACACAATACATGCAATTTTGAGGAAAAAAAGAAAGTCTTCATGAAGCGGTTACAGTTTTCTAAGAGCTAATTAAGCTCAAGATATTAGGTACTCCTCTTAATATAAGAAGACAAAAAACCACGCCATAAACAGAGAATTCTGCAAACTGAACCCTTTTACAAATCTCAATAGGTTTATTTTTATGCATGAGCATAACCAAATATGAAACAAATTGGTATATTCTAAAATATAATTTGGAAAAAAAGAGAATTATTGTTCCATGCCATTTACTTGCATACCTCTGTTGATAAACGTTTTATAAAGATTTCCCTCATTTTTTTAAAAAAACCTACTTTTATTTGTAGATTGGAGTTTTCCAAATCTCTTATTTTTAAGACAGACTTTATTTGTAAGCAGTATGACATATACTGTTCAGGCACTTTAAAATATCCATTATTTCTTATAATCTAAATTTGAAGAATGAAATTTCCAAGTATTTTATAATTTCATATTTGCTTTATATTTATGAAATTATAAACCACAAAGGCATTGACATTGGATTCAATGTGAGATTTTATACCAGGTTTTAATGTTACATAGATTTGTGAACAGATGCTTGTGAACTGGTGCCTTTTTAGCATCTTATCAATGAAAAAGAGAACCACTGTTCTATGACAAAGAGAATCACTTTTCTCATGTGACTCCCCCTTACCACAGTGTTCATCCAGTGTGTTTTATATAATGTTTGTATGCATGGTAAGGTTTAATTTTCAAAGAACTATTGGAACTCTGTGCTTTGAAACACAATTTGGGTTTGCTCTTTATATTGATAACTACAAAATGGCACTATATTTCAGCCTAATAACAATGTCTAAAGGAGTAGAAAGAAAATGAAAAATACACTATTAGGGAAATTCGATTATCCTGCATTCTTCAAAGCCGTACAAAACCATGCATTGAGGAAATGTTTTAATATAGACAAATGTAAAAACCCTGCAAACCCTGGGAATATTTTTTCTTTTTAGACTGCAGTGCACTGACTGCAAATGTGTCATAAATATAACTTAGAAAATGTAAACACAAACTGCAAAAGTCAATTGCTTTCATTTTCAGCAGAAGTAATATTTAGTAACATGAGCATTGAAAAATCCTAACTATACTATGGAAAATACACAGTTAACTGTGTTAACACATTTTGGAAGGGTAAAGGCAATTTAGATGCTTAAACTCAGAGCAAATCACTCAGAAGCATAGGAAAACATGGTAGTTCTCTAAAGGGAAACCTTCTCTTGTTTTAGGAAGACACATTTTTCTGTTGCAAAATAAAATGTATTCTACAGAAGTATGGTGGTGCTATTTGTCTTTGATTTATCTTAGTATAAAAACATTATTCAGAGAGAGATTTATTAACAGAAGAATTGCATTTTCTTGCCCCTAATTAGCTCTAGGGACAAATTAAATTTTATAGCCTTCAGGAAAGTGCAGTGTATATGTAAGTCAGGATGATCCAGTGGTGCCACTACTATTTCTACATAGATCATTACTTCTTTCTAGTTTAGATAAAAATTTTGAAAACATTTCGGTTAGAATTGAGTGTTACACAAAAAATTTTTTCGAGTTTTTATATTCTCACCACCACTGAAAAATCAAACAGTTTAATGAGTTTAAACTTGTCCTGGTTTCAGCAAGGGTAGACAGTAGATCTTAAAATGCTGTGATTTGGATTCAGAATGAGAATGGTGTTGATAATACACTGCTGTTTGGAGTTTTGCTAAGGCATGTTTATCCTAAGACAAGGTCTTTCTTCCTTTGTCTCATGCTTTGCCAGCGGGGAGGTATGTAAATAAAACCCCCAGAATCCTGAAACTAACTGTGAAGTAGCATAGCCAAGACAGGCTGGACTGGAACTGACCAAAGGAATATTCCACACCACAGAAGTCATGCCCAGGATATAAACTGGGGGGAGTTACCCGGAAGCACAACAGAGCAGGGTTGGGGAAGGGGGCTCTGTGTTCGGTCAGTGGCTGGTGAGCAATTGCATTGTGCATCACCTGTTTGTTTCCTTTTTATTATCGTTATTATTATTGTTTACCATTATTATTGCATTTTACTTTATTTTCCATTATTAAACAGTTCTTATCTGAACATACAAGTTTTTCTTTGATTCTCCTCCTCATTCCATTAGGGTGGGGGAGAAGACCGGAAGGGGGTTGAGTGAGGGGCTGTATGGTGTTTCATCTCCAGCTGGACNGATTGTTATGTGCCCGTGTATGGTGCCATTTACTGAATCACAGAATCACAGAATGAACCAGGTTGGAAAAGACCTTTAAGATCGTCTAGTCCAATTTGTGACCTAACACAACTTCATCAACTAAACCATGGCACTGAGTGCCACGTCCAGTCTTTTTTAAAATATGTCTATGGACTGTGACTCCACCACCTCCCTGGGCAGATGATTCCAGTGCCCGATCACTCTTTAAGTGAAGAATTTTTTCCTGGTGTCTAACCTAAACTTCCCCTGGTGCACCTTAAGGCTGTGTGCTCTCGTTCTGTCGCTGGTTGCCTGGGAGAAGAGACTGACCGCCACCTGGCTATGGCCTCTTTTCAGGCAGTTGTAGAGAGTGATAAGGTCTCTCCTGAGCTTCTTTTTTTGCTGGTTAAACAACCCCAGCTTCCTCAGCAGTTCTCCTTCACCAGCCTTGCTGCCGTCCTCTGGATGTATTCAAGCCTCTCAATGTCCTTCCTAAACTGAGGGACCCAGAACAGGATGCAGTACTCAACCATCCATCCAATTCTATTTCCATGATGTCCATTCATCAAATCCATTCCCTCCAGTTTAGAGACAAGGATGTCACATGGGACAGTGCCAAATACACAAGTTCAGGTAGATGATGTCTTTTCACTTGCTCACCAATGCTGTAACCCTGTCATAGAAGTCCACCAAATTTATCAGTCATGATTTACCTTTTAGTGAAATCAGGCTGGCTGTCAGCAATTACCTCCTTGTTTTCCATGTGCTTTAGCATGGTTTCCAAGACTATCTGCTCCGTGATCTTGCTTGGATCTGGGGTGACACTGACCTGTAGTTCCCCATGTCCATCTTTTTTCCTATTCTGAAAGGCTGAACTTTGACTGTGAGCAGCTCTTGTATTTTGGAATATACTGATGTGAGCCACAATTTCTGTGATGGATTTGAACTTAATATGCATGTTGATCTCTATTGTATTGCCATGATTCATTTAAAAACAAATGCTTTTGAGCATGGCTTGCTTTTGAGCGTGGCTTTCACGATAGGGTGGGCAGCCAGATAACGGAAACACTTCAGTGCTGTCTTTTTATGGCTTATATCTGGAAGGGAAAATAGCTAAAAACATTAGTCTCTTTGCTATTCAGAGTTTTGACTGCTTTAGCTAGGGGGGCTGGATTCCTGGTCCATTTACTGTTTCCTGTCCAGCATCTAGTTGGTGCATTGTGTTCCATGTCTCATTTCATTAGCTGAGCCGTATATGATGTCAATTGAGAAAAGCAGTAGCTGTACATTATAAAATCCTCATAATGGTATGACAATGACAGTATTGTAGTGGTCTTTTTCTTGGTTCCAATGTACATTTTACCATTAAATTTTGTTCCTTTCGCTCAGATACAGAGATAGAAAGAGATTCATCTATACCCCAGCAGGAGCTGTAAAATTTTCCTTGACACGTTATATAAGGGAACACTTGATAGATGGAATATACCTATACTGCTTTCAGTTCACCAAATGTAGAATAGCAATCTTGGTAACCAGTCTGACAACATCATAGATACTCACTTCCCTTTGGGAAAAGGAAAGGTGGGAGGGGGGAAAGAAAAAAAAAAAGGGTAAACAAAACTTATCTTCATAAACTGGGAGTTATATATTGTCAGAATGTATTTTTATTTAACCCTTATGTCAGAAAGAATTTTTGATGAGGGTGAATTCAAGGGAGTCTTATGAGAGACATGATTACATCTAGGTTTGGAAAATGGTTAGTGCAATGCAATTGGTAAGACTTTGGAGGTAGGAAGGCAGTGTCTGTTTTGCAAAAATCGGGTGCTTATTCCGAGTTGGATTGTACTTAGACTGCATATTTACCAAAAGCAGTTGTGAAACTTACTACCTCTTATTTCATGCCCAAATTTATGTAAAAAAATATATAAGATGCGAATTTGTTATAGAAAGCAGCTATTCATCGACTTAACCACTGCTTTCAATAATCACAAAGAAAGATTTACACAAATCTGAAAGAGCAGAAAGAATAACTGGGACTAAATCTTCATGTCTATTGCCGCCTATACCCAGAGTGCCCCATTTCCATGTAGAGTTCTCAGTTTCTTTTTATTATATGGGTAAAATGAGACTGTAGATAAGACTGCCAGGCAGCTATGATGCTGTCTATGGAGATGTACTTGAGAGTATCATGAGACACTGCAACTACAGGTGCAGTTTTTGCTGACCAAGTCCAAACTTCTGTGAGACTTACTAGGGACAGAGTATAGAAATATCTGCTTAGAGATAAAAAAAGTTCCATTCTGAAAGGCCAGCTTCAACTCCCTGTGGTTTTTGTCAGTCCTTTATCTGGCAAACCGGTATTTCTAGGTTCATGTGGAGGAAGTAACAATTTTCCTCCAAGTAATGCAGGGAGGACATGTGTGCATGTGTGTGTTTGTGTGCATATTTCTCACTGTATTAAAAGAAACCAAAGCTTTTTTAGAGAAATTGACAGCGTCATGAAGTGCATGGCTAGGAGAAGGAGACACTCTGGAAGCAGCTGTCTGAAGAAGAGAAAAGTAAAACTGGACTGCACACTTTGCAGTATTAAATGCAAACTGGTCTGTATTAAACAGGATAAATGCATACAATCTTGTAATTTTATAGAATGTTGTGATAAGGAAATATTCCTGCACACACCACAACAAGGCTTGCTTACTTAATTGTACCATTAGTGATAAAAACCAATGTATCCCTAAGGAGTTCACCCCCCAAATACTGGTCATGAAATCCTTTTGTCACATTTATTAGTGCTTTTTACTTGAAAAAGAAATGGGGTTTCTCTTGTCTCCAAACAGAAGAGATGCACACCATCATTCATTTATTTTTTCCTTCCATATAGTTTTGTTGCATTGATAGGTCAGTACAGATTTCCATGATTACAGGAAAACAAAACCTTTTCTCCAGTCTTCTCACTTCATGGCATGACACTTTTTAGTTTTGCTGCATTTGTTGTTCTGCCTTGATCTGCCCATATCAAGTCCCTGATTCTTTACACAAATATCACAGTCTTTTTAATGTCTGGACTGGAGCTCATGAGAATCACAGAAGCAGCTGAAATTATTCTGTACCATTGCATACTTTACTAACCTTTGAGGCTGCCAAAATAAGCCCGAGAACTGTGCTTGTGCTAGGGTCTTTAGCCATTTTCTTGTGATATTAATAGTAGTCCAGAAGCAGACTACTACAGAAGATAAATTCCTAATATCAGAAAAGATTCTACAGGTCCTCAGGGAAGATATTAAATACAGACAAGAAATTAAAAATTGTATAGTCTTGCAGATCCTGAAAACTGTAAAATTGCTATTAATATAGGGTTCATTCCTAAAGAATGTTTAAATCTGGAAGAGAAAATATGTTTATATTGCAGAATATACTGTCAACATATCATTTGTTAAAAGAGGTTATGCATTTCTCCCTTCCAGCTTTCCCCTATGTATTTATTATGAAAACATTCTTAACTGTATAGTATTTTGTAAAAATAGTGGACAAATGAAGATTTAAGAACAGTTAGTTGCCTTGTTGCCATGGTTACCAAGAGTAGTTGACACTGCTGAATACAGTAAAATAGAAACAGAATGTACCATTTTAAAGAGGGTACATATAGAAAATTTAGAAGCAAATTAACACTCAAGAAAAGAACAACAATACAATTTATTTTCAACTGAGTTCCCTACTTGATATAGTTCTGTGCACAAAGCATATATTATATGTGGCAGGGCAATAAAAAAAACCCCTCCATCATTTGGAAGTGGTTTTAAATAATGTATCTCTTCAGTTCTGTAGATGGAAGTGCGTGTGTGTGTGCATCTGTGTGAATGTGCAGACATGAATATCTGTTGTAGGGCAGCAGACAAATAGTGTCCTTTATTCCAGATACTGATAATAGCATACAATTTCATCTATACTGTGTGTGGTAAAATGCTTAGTTATTATTCTAGATTATAGACAATTTAGGAAGTCAGGTTGTCTGCTTCCAGAGTTCTGCTCCATGCTGCAATTTCAGATGAAACTCTTAAATAAGGTGTGTTATTTAGTATAATATAAACAAACAAATGGGGAGTTGTATGTCTTCACACACAATGAATCTGAATATCATAATAAATAGACTTACAGTTTTGAGCAACTAGAACAGAGAATATATCTGAATTTTTGTAAAAACACCAGTGTACTTAGCCCCTAGAATCTATATATAATAATACAAATTAGAGTTGATTGTGCTTTAAGGTTAGGAGATGGACATTTGTGATGAACTTACAGCTCATTTATCTACGATTTTCTTCTACAAGAAAAAAGGTTTTGTAAGAGACAATTATACTCTAATCCAGAATGTAGGAAATAGTGAGATTTTTTAACACTTGATTAGTGCAGAAGGTGGATTTCTACAGCACTGTATTTTTTATAAACTGTTAATTACCTTGCAACACTTACAGGCTACAAGGAAATATTTTATCCAATAACTTTCACTAAGGAAATTGAGGTAGATTTTCTAAATATGTGTGATGGATTTTAGACTCTGAATGCCGTCATTTTCAAAAATCTCAGGTCCCCTTCAGGTTGATTTTTTAAAGCTTCCTGGGTACCGGGCAGTTTTCAAACTCTAGTTTCTTACTTGGGCTACATCATTAGCAGATATAAAAGTTAAATGTTCAGAGTTCTGTTGAACCACAAGCATAATCTATTTTAATATTGACCTGCACCATTTTCTCATCATAACTCATGCATACAGTTTAGCTGGCAACCAGTTTAAAATGTTCTCTTGCCAAAATATTTGAAATACTCACCAATACATCTTGAAAAATTTTCTTTTCAGTAAAAATCAGCCACTCAAAGCAAAAAAACCACCTAGATGCAATGTAACATTAGTAGAATAAGAAGGGTTTCACCAAACCCATGGACTTTCTCATGAGATCCCAGTGAAATGGCTGGAAGAATTGAAACAATAAATTACTGTGTCAGTGAATAAGAAATAACCATTGTTAAGACACCTCTACGGCAACAATCTTGACTTACACTAGCAACATTTCCAGGGAGCTGAATCAGAACTCTCCATACCCAGACTGTTGCGATCAAAACCTTCCAAAGCTTTGGGACTGAAATACTTTGCATTGTCTCTTTTGGCTTTCAGTAGAACTTTATCATTTCTCACAACTCAGATGGACCCTAATCACATATTTCTTTATGCAGCAGAGTAGGAGGCATCACAGTGATGTGTATTTATCCATTTTAGGCTGGGATCAAAAGAACATTTTTGAAAGATAGGGAAAGGGATGTCTGGACTAGCTTTGTCAGTAAACCAGCTAATGAAGAAATGGGTTCAGAGCAGGGAAGCACTTCTTGCCTGAGTCTCATGAGCTACTTAGATAAGCAAATAACAGCAGAATGGGCTTTCTACAGCACCTTGTTCTAGGCAAGTGATACTTGAATAATAAAGACAAGAAGATTAGAGTGAGCCCTCTGTAAAACTAGAAGGAGGGGATTTCCTAGACTTGTTTCTTGCAAGTGGAGGAACTACTTCAGCTGCTGGGGTTAAGAAAATGAAGTGATAATCCTTTACCTTCTCCTTCTATGCCAGTTTAATTTTGATGCTTACTTTGCCATTGTTCCACTGCTCCTGTCACCCAGGCATCTGGGAATTACTTTGTATAAAACTGAAGCTTGCTTATGACTACAATAATATTGGGATAGCTGCATATTGGGATATTTCACTATCTTAATGATTGGCATTAGCTTGAAGAAGTGAGGTGAGCTGGCTTGAGATGCTAACCACTAATGCAAACACTCTGGAGGCTTTACTTCTCTGCAGAGGGAAGCTGTGTGAGAAACCTTCCCCATCAGCTGCTACTGCCTCTCACTAATCCCCTCAGGGTACATCTATGCTTTCAGTCATATGTGATTGCGATGTTCGCTGTGTGTGGAAATACACATTATCTAGGTTTAGAGCTTGAAAACATACCCCAGAAGCAGCATAAATAAGCTTAGCAAGGGTGTTCTCTGTATCTGCTCAGGGCTTGTAGCAGTAGCACTGTTCTGTGTACCTGATCAGGATGTTAGTAGCAGCTCTTGTGCACAGGCAGGATGAATTGAATTGCTGCTGCGACAGCTGCACGGACAGATCTCTAGCTATTAAGAGGGCTTCACAGTCCTATTCTGAAATTGTGGGTTTGAGTTTTCCTTTTTTATTATTTTTTTTTAAATAAATACACCAGTACCTTCCCCTTATTTTTTTCTAATGCTGTGATGTAGTAAAATCACATTTGTATATTATGATGCCTAATTGTAGAACTAGGAAATGGGATTTTTAGTTTTTAAAAGACAGGCTGCCCCTGATTGTAGGTAAATCTGCAGGGAGCATTCTGAGTGACTGTTTCACTCTAGATAACAAAGTACTATCCACAGGTTTAATTTTATTATTGCTCTCAGTTTTCTTCCAAGGATGCCTAATAAGAAAGGTCAAGGTATCATCAAAACATAGACAGATTTTTGCTGAATGACATAAAACTGTCAGAGATGCTGAGCTTTGATGTTCCATTAAGTAATCGATGTGGATTACTGACTTTTGGCTAAATGCTGCTCAACTCTATAAGGTCAATATTTGTTAGTTCATTGGTAGAATAATTAATCAATCAATAACAGGATGCTCGAAGTCAGGAAAAAAATATTGCTAAGACTGTATGTCTGGCATTAGGAACTAAAATTATTTCATAATGTCTTTGGAGTGTTATTAACTCCCTGTTTACAGAATTTATTTGTAACCATCACATTTCTAGTGGAAGGAAGAAAAAAAAGCCAAGCAAAGAGCACTTGTAACCTTGAGCTGCAGGAAGGAAATACCTCTAACAAGCAGAGTGCATCATCATTAGTTCGTCCCTTTCCCATCATCACGCTCAGCTTGGGAAATAATTGCATGCAATTTTTCTATTTTACAGTTGGGCCACATGACACAATGTTCTTTCTTTAGAGCTCCCACTCCAGTTCTCCCATTTTGTCTTTTTTTGCAGTCTTTAGCACGGCCACATGTCTCCACTGGAAGCTTTTACAGCACTGCATGTACAGTGCCTTCCATGACAAGGCTCTGAACCATTAGGCAGAACTTTTAGAACACAGACCGCTGCAGTAATATTAATGAATAGGGATAAAAGGCATCAATAGGTAGTCCGGGTATTTTCCAGATATAATAGCTTTAAACTTCACCATTCTATTAGAGTTTATACTCTAATGCACCTGACATCGTTTTCAACTTACATGTAAAAAAATGTGTATAGGCTTCTTCTCTAGAGTGCTAAGATGGGCACTTTCTCACTCCATGTGTCCAGAATTTTTTCAGGCTCTGACAACTGAAAGAAGGAATTCTTTCTCAGAGATTTACAATAGGTGTTTTTAATGAGTATTTTGAATAGTTTAAAAACAAATTCCTTCTTTATATGTCTTTTTTTTTTTGTACATGTACAAATAATATAATTGCAGATAATTGATGGTGCACTCAATAGTGAGATCCAAATGTCTTCCTGAAAATTTAGGAAATACCATCATGAATGTTGGAAGAATAAGTAGTTGACACTCTTCATTAAGAAAGGGGTCTTTCCTTACCAAATGTAAATATCAAACTGAAATTAATCAATATCCAAACTACCTAGCATAAATGGGAAAGGGACTTGCAATAAGAGTCTAGTTTTACTAGGATCAGTCACTTAGGACTTGAGAAGGGTAGAGAACAGCTTCATGGTGTTTTCAGGGGTGAGAGAAAACATATTTTGTCAGATTCCCATGCCAGCTGGCTTGCAAATTCTAGACCTTAAAAAGGGCATCTCCCTGGCTTTGATTTTGAATTAGGCCAGGTTCTGGCTTTATGTAACTCCCTCAGTCATGCAAGGTGGCAGAAAGATTCTGCAAGGGCAAGGCTGAGCATTGCTATGCTGTAGTCCATTTCTTGTCATCTGACTCAGAGGGCACACCGTTCAGAGCAATTGAGGCTTCACCAAGCAGGAGGGGTGAGAAATTATGGTCCTTCAGATCCCTCTTATTCTGACAGCAACAGTACAGACTTTTTCTTCCATTTTAGCAGTGGAGAATGGAAGCACTAAGAACTTTAGTTCTTATCTACCTATCTGGAATTTAGAGCAGGGCAGGAAACTGTACCCAGATCTACCAAGCCATGGATTTATTTTGAATCAAGTGAAAATGCATAAGCCTCTTTGGTACTTTAGTAACATTATTAGAAGTATGATAAACTCTTATAAGTTTGATTCAAAGATTATGACACTTATTACAAACATTTTTTCACAGAGTTATCTTAAAACTACGTATTTGTGGGGTGTTGTTAATTGGTAACTACATAATTTGATTTATTTTTTTAGAGCTATTTTGTTACAGGAATAATGGTTTGTGGTTTACTGTGATGGAGCACGGAAAAAACAGGGTTGGAGCTTTTCTGTCATTCTTTTTGTTAGTTTGAAGGTGGTATAAAATCAAAGACCAAAAATTACAAGAAAATTGTCTTACATAACTTCTGTGAAACTTTTACAGTTTGGCTGTTTCACGTATTACCTGAATGGTTTATTGCTTTCTGCTTGTCTGTGTAGAATTAGAAGAATGTACTTCTCATATTTCAAGTCCTGTGATAACATCATAGTTCCATTTGCCTTGCAGTGTCATCTACTCATTCAAATTGAGATGACTGTAGGTATCAGATGGTCTGATCTTTGCAGAAGGGAAAAAGAGCACTTCAGTGAAGTTTCTTACATACCATGTTTCACTGGATTGTACTGGGTTACTGTGCCACAGCTTGTTATACCACATTACAACTAATATCTCATGACAGAAATAAGTCAATAAGGACACAAGCTACCACAACACTTAGCTCTGGAAAATGCATTCAAAACTAAAAATGAAATTCCACCTAAATAGGTGTTGTATCTCAATTACCATAGACTCATTTTCACCAACAATTTTCATACAATGATTTTAGAATTTTACACTGACAAAAGGCTGTCCTGATCCAAACTGTGGTTTCAGGCAGAGGTTAAGCACCTCCTTGAAATGGGAAAACCTGCTCTGTTTGAGAAATGATTACTCTGAAAGTCAGGATTCTGAAAAAAAAATCTCCCTAATCCTGGACTACAAAAACCTCTCCAAACTTACACTTTACTGTTATTATGATCTCTGTTGCATTCCATCAGGTTGCAAATATCTCAATTCTGGGTGCTTTACAGATATACAGGAAGACATATAATATGAGTCAGCATAAGTTACTTGAAATTTGAAAGTGTTAGAAAGGAAGCTGAAAGTCCTGAAAAAGCCACTTTCACTGACAATCAATAAAAAAATTATTTTGGTTCTGATGAGGCTGTAAGTTACAGCCTAACAACCTTTTCTATCAGGATATGCTGGAGAGCTTCCCAAAGGAGGTAATGTCATTGTCTCTGTTTTATTGAAAAGGACAAAAATAGATCAATTTGTTCAGAATCACCCAGGAGATGAGTGGCCAAGGCTACACTATTGGTAATGTCATCATAGGGCTGAATAAATACTACTTTGTCTGCTCCATGGGGTGCACTTTCTATGGTTTCTGATGAAGACACTTTCCTAGGCATTATGTTCCTAGGAACGTAGTCAACATGTACTCAAATGTCAGGTGTTAAAGCTTGCTGCTTGTAATTTTCTTATTTTAAATTTTTTTATCAAGGAAGGATCTCCAAAATAATTAGGATATTATGAACATGTTATATACTTCTAATAATTTTAGCTATTGGAATAATCTTTTTTGGAAGAGTTTTGTGCAGATGAAGTTCCTGACATTAGTAATTTCCATTTACTTAAGACGCAAATTAAAATATTTTCCTTCTCGGAATATTGTTCTAAACTCATTTTCTTTCTGACAATGGGTCAGAAATACAAGCCAAAAAAAGCCTCCACGAAATGATCAATCTTCTATGCTTATCCATCTTATTTTATGTTTGGTTACAGTAAGAGAACACATACATGATTTACCACAATTTAAAAGTGAGTTTTGTCTTGAAGCCTGTCAGAGTGAGTAGCACTCAATATAAAACTAGAAAAATCAACAAGAGTTAGGAAGAGTTCTTACAAATAGCATTAGCGGATGACTCAGAGATTTTATGCAGTAACCTGTCTGGATGGTATCTGGTTTATATCCAGGTGCGTCTTCATATGGAGATTGATAGTTATGTTTCAAAGTGGGATGGCCAGCAGCTAATTTCTAAGATGGGTTTCCAATACAGAGGGACAGAAATAGCAAAGATTGCTGTGGGCATGACTTTTTCCTGGATTAGAGGAACCTACAGTCCTGGGAAGTTTCCTGTGCAGAGGGTGGCTGGAGAGAACTAGACATTTGGAAGTTAAGTACATGTATATGACATTCCTCAGTATATTGGCATATATTTTCACATATTTTTAATGTCCAGATACAGGAGATTTGTCGGAAATCTGATGGCATACATATCTGCTAGTATCTATTCAATTAGGAAATGCTGCAATTGTAGAAAGGATAGGCAGCCTCTACATTATGAATTCTGGTGGGAGGCACTAAACATGAAAGTGTTGTTCCTTGACTGCCTGAGGGCTGTCTTAAGTGCTAGGCTTTTGATCTTAGTGACAGTTTTAAAACCCTTAAGCAAACCAGAACTAGGAATAAAAAAGCTGACAGCTGTGGTTCACCTCTCTCTGTCTCTCTTTGCCTTCCTATTATCCTAAACCCTTGAAGATCTCTGGAGAGAGACACAGCTCATACTGCACATATGATGAAACAGCACTCATCATGTGTCCCCTGGAAGTGCACTATATATGCCTTTTTTACTTCTCTCGGGTTATTGAGACTACTAAAAGGTATGACCCTAAAGATATGAACACATTACTGAAAGAGCTAAGGTGGTGCCAGTTTATAGTGTATATGGTATCCTTATGCCTTCATGAATATTGACATCTTGTTGCTATAGCGTAGTATTCAGGCAGTGTGCAATTTACGGTATAAGTAAATTAAACTGTGAAGCAAATGAACTACTATGTGGGAAAAAAAAAAAAAAAGCTCTTGATAGGAACAGGGAAGGCTTGCAGCCTCCATAAATAAAAATACAATTTTATGATACAATAGTTACTACATATTTTCGAAGTTTCGTGTTATGGCGAATAACATTTCTTTGATTCTGACGAATGAAAGAAAGCAGATAAAAATCTGAACATGTGAGGGTAATAGTAAATTTATTCTGGCTATAGATGCTGTTGCTTTAATTATAACATTCATCATCACTCTAGGAAAAAGCCAAAATCTCTAACTGTAGATATATAGCCACTCAGATTTTATGTGCAAACACAAATGTATGCTTTTTACCAATGCAGCCATGTAACTGTGATTTTTGCAGGTATAGTTGGAAAGATATGTTCAAAATAGGGTTATAACACCTACTACAACATAAGCTATTAAGATCTTTTATGGAAACGCTAATGCCACCTATACAAATTCTTTATCACAATCAGTTCTGCTGAATAGCTACATGGGGAATTGTAAAGACAGTAGATGAGCCATTCCACTGATGGCCTTGGAGGACATTGTAATGATCTATTGTCTGAGACTGTCAGTGCTGTGGCTTCTGTACTCTCTTCCCCATATACCACTTTATAGAGTCATCATAGTTTATTGATGAGGATGACTGATTGTATATTTGGAAGGACCACTGACAGAAATTATGCCCTAGTTATGGCTGAGAAAGTTTTCAAATTCCTGGCTGCAGGTGAAATGGAAGTAAAAAAGAAATAAAAATAATTTTCTATGACAGCAGGTGATAAATCTTCTTCAGTAGATTTCTAATATTGACAGCTGAGAAACTAATGAATCATTGCAGGGTCCACTTAAAACCAGTTAGATTTCTCTAAATGTAGGGAAATTTTCTCTTTACTTCAAGAATTAGAACAGAATCAGAGTGAACTGTATTTATGGTAGATTAAATGCTCTTTTTTTTTTGCTCAGTAGGCTTAGACTGAAATTATTCACCGAATTTCTGTGAAAGATGCAAAAAACACACTGATTTTTAAAGGCCTGTACTCTTAATGGACTTACACAGTTTGGTCAGAGTTGTTTCTACTATAGCATATATGCACACATAGTATGCATAATGTACTAGGAAACAAGTAAATAATAAATAAGCACAGTTAATGGGGATGTAGTGGGAAATAAAGATATATTTCATGTTTTCCAAAACAACATTTTAGGTATATCCTCAATCTGGCTTTGATTGTTCTAGTTTAATTAAGCCTGCTAGCTGAGAACTGCAAAAAAGACCATGGCAAAAACAAAATATGGAAGAGATTAAATGATTCAAAATTTTTAAAGTGAACTGAAAAGAACATTGTTATTCCTATTAGGTCCAGAATGAACAAGGAAAATGACAGGGTAATTTTAAGGATTGATCTGGCTCCTGAGAAAAATAATGAGAAAAATATTTATACTGCAAAAAACCATACAATATATAACTGTAATTTTGTACTTTAAAGCCACAATACTTCTAAAGTTGAGAGTTTAACAAACTGGTAAGTAATGGAGAAGAAATATTTCAGCACTGTATATAATCCAAGAAAGCTTTAGAGTTCTGTGTATCTTTTTAACTTCGTCTCTAGAAAGTAAGCCGTGTTTTGAAGAGGTACTGTGTAAGAGCTTTGCTTAATGATATTTCACTGAATAGGGCCTGTAGAGCCGTTGCATTGAATGTGCCAAATTTGTCAATATATAGTTAACTTCTAAAAGACTCACAGTTCCTTACCATCCTGTTCCTCAAATTTGATGATGTTGATAAATCACTGTCAGCATTAAAGTTACTCTAGTAGTCTCAGTGATAGAAATCACACCAAGCAATGTAATTACTTCTAGACCCACACAGCTTAGTAACTGTATTCTCTGACTCAGGACCAGACAGTTTGCAAATGTCTTACATATTTTAAACCCCCAGCAGAATTAAAATTTGGAGCTTCATAGAGCCTGGTCTAGACATAAAACAGACATTGCATGAAAGTCCAAGCGCTACTATCTAAACACAGGAAATAGTGGTCTCAGGATCTTGCTCTAAGATTGAGACCTGTCATAAAACATAGAGAATTTATTTTAGTGACATCTATTATGAAGTGCTTTCATAGAGATTTTGATAACAAAAGGAATTGTCCTATTCTGTTTTTACAACATAGCATGTTCATTAAAGCACAACAATGAAACAATAATCTTGTATAAAATCAGTATAGGATAGTATTTTTTAAGAATAAGAAAGGTTCATTTAATTTTATTGAAGTTTTCCAACCCAAAAATTTCAACAACAGCAAAAATATTTTCTGTCATATACAGAAAAGATGAAAAGATGAAAAAAAAGGCCAGGGAAAAGTATTGCTACAGATTAACCTGGGTGTACAATGATTGTAGTGTAAATGGACTTTCCTTTGTGCATACAATGATGTTATCTTTAGCAACCTATGTTGCTTAGTAGAAGCTCCTTAATTTACTACCATAACTGCTTCAAAACACTCCTCATTGCTTTCCTTTCAAACAGCCATTTTTTTTTGTGGTACAGTTCTGATGACCTTGGTGGGTATTATATCCTGTTTCTATCGTCCTAATGCCCCACTTAAGGTCTCTGATAGGCTGCTGATAATTTCCTTGCTGTGTTTGTAGGTGATGACAATTTTGATAAGGTACTTAGACTTCTGTAGTATTTCAGATTAAAATTTTATGTGGCATCTCATTTGATTCTTAGTTTATTAGTTCTAATATTTAGTGAAATGTCAGTCAGGTCAAAGTGAAGGCAGAATCAATAAAGAATAAATAATGAATAAAGAGTTATTATGCATAAAGAGACAGTACCACTCTTTATGAATTATTTTTTCTGTTAAAACAGAAAGACCAACTCTATTATTTTTTCAAGGACACTTCACACACTTCATACATTTGCATAAAACCATTTTATTAAAATTAATAGAAAAAATATGAGAGTTAACCATTAAAATAAATGCTCAATTACTAATTTATTAAAGAATGTGTTCAGTGTATCCAAATGACTCATGTACCTAAAATTCCACCTCAATAATCTTCTTTTGTTTTGGTGGAATTTTAAGTACCTAACCCAGCAATGAATTTTTAATTCAGTAAGCCAAGAAGTTGACTAAAAATCCATTGATTGTGAGGAATGTGGCAAAGGGAAACATCTGATAAAAACAAAACCACATTGAATCGTTTGCTGAATCTTCACTTATATATTCCAAAAGAGGGCAGCAAATGTCTGCCTATCTGGTGATTTCCAGTTCTGGTTAGCAGTGGTCACTGATGGCAGGCTGATGCAGACCTTTCCTATATTCACATCTTAAATCACTTGGTATGAACAGGAAGGATTTTTTGGGGAAGGAATGAAAGCCTGATTGGCTCATCTGCACAGTCCTTCAAAATGTTAACAAGAGGAAGTCACTGCATGTTAGGTGTTTCCTTTATCTTATTCCAGGTCTGGTAAAATGCAATTCATAGCAGACGCAACAAAATTATCTGTGCAGTTCAAAATAAAATCTCTCATAATTTCTTTTACACCAATATGCTATTTCCCCTTTTGTTGTCTCTAATAGTGAAAACATTGTGTAGATATAAATAGCCAGTCCTCCCCAACCCAAAGATACATGCAGAAAACAAACAAGCAAAAATATCCTTTCCAGTATGGAACAGGATTTACAGTACAGTAAGGGGCTTGTAGAACCAACGTGCATTTTCAAAAAGGCAGCCTAGAAAAAGCAGGGAGGAAATGAAAACTTCCCTATTATAATTTAATACTTTGGGTCCAAACGCTTCTTCTCAGAGAAAAATCTGGAAAATAACTTATTGAGTATTTTACTGTTCATGTTGTTACTCCACCTAGAGATGGCTTACTAACTCTCATCACTGTGAATGAATATTGTCGTGTTCACAGTTGCACATGCTTAGGCATGCTTTTGTGAATTTCCTTTCAACTACTACATTTTCCACTTGTTTGCATGGATGCTCATTACCAAAGGAGCTAGTCTTTAAACACAGTAAAAAAAAAAAAAGAAAAAAAAATATAACGCCACATGAAAATACAGAAGTAATTAAAATAATATCTCTCTTTCTAATAAGGAGAATAAAATTGGAATTTTTAACAACTCTAGGATATCTCTGATTTTTTTCCAAATCTAGAGTGGCTCTTTAAAAAAAAATAGAATGTTAGATACAATGACACAGTATGCTGGCTTTTGCAGATTTGGAACATATTTTATGGAAAAGTGTGTAGGAAGGGTTTGCAAGGACAGAAGGTACAGCTATAAGCTAATGTCAAAAGACACATAGTGCATTAAGAATAAAATACCATGAAATATGTTGATAGATTCTTGTAGTGTTGTAGTATTTGAATTCTATGCATTTGTTCAGTATGTGAGAAGGATCTTACCCTTTCCATTTTTAGTCTGTTTTCCTGTGTATTAATATATTTATCTCTCCTTTAAAAGCATTTGGATTTTCTGTCTCTTAATTCACTTGCTACTAGTTGCTGAAGGTTATGATTAAGACTTCATATACCTTTCAGAAATGCTCAGAGCAGGGCTAAATTCGGACTTAAATCAGCTTCCCTGGGACCTTGTCCAGCTGAGGTTTCAAAACTTGCAGGAATAATGGAGATTTCACAGCCTCTCTGAGTAAGTAACCTGTTCCAGTGTTCTTGTTCACTTTTATGGGGAAGAATTGGCCGTAGGTCCAGCTGGAATTTCCCGTGTTTGACTTCGTGTTTGTTGAACCTTTGTATTCCACTCAGCATCCCCCAGAAGAGTGATCTGTGTCTTCTCAGTAACTCCTTTTCATACACAAACACATCTATGGAAAGACTTGACTAGAAAAACAAAAGAAGAACTCATTTTTAAGACATTATCCAAAGGGTCCCACTCCGTATAGTTGCTACCAAGCCAGCTGGGCAGCAGACTGCGCAGATGTAGGAAGGTACTCTCCCTCAGGGGCAGGACACTGCATTTGCCTTTGTTAAGCTTCATGAGGTTATTGTCTGCCCATTCCATCATTTGAGCGTAATGACCTTCAAATATGCACAGACGAAGGAGAAATGTACTGTCCATAACTATGATGGACAGAAAAGGAGGTCATGGCCTAAATTGTAGCAAGAGAGGCCTAGGTTGCTGTACAGTCATAGGTTGCTATACAGATAAGTTGAATATTAAAGAGGGTGAAACACCAAAACTGTTGTTGTTTTTAACTTCTTCTAAGGGAAGTTAAAAAACTTCTTCCCTTAGAAGACAGGGGTTCAGTAAGGGGAGGCATAAATCAGATCCCCTCCAATACAGCTGTTTTTTCAAATGGGGCCTAGGTATTTGCCCTCAGGTTGATTCCCCAAGTGATGGAAAATTTCAGATTTCCTGATACCATATATTTCCATAAGGAAATCTTTCTTTCTTATAAATATAATTCTAAAAGAAATGCTTGTATTTCATTTATTCAGAGAAGAAAAAAATCAATTTTCTAATACTAGACTAAAATTACCTATACCACCTAAGCAAATGGAAATTAGTCTGCTTGGTTAGAATTTGAAGTTTTCTTGCTTTCCTTCTTAATTTTTTTTTTATTCGCTTATGGAACAATTGCTCATTTCATTCAGAAATTTTTAATTCCCACTCAGTAACTAAATAAATGTAAACAATTACAATGCTTATGTTGCTATTGCAACTAATTGTAATATTAAATTCCTCCTGTGAATGGAATTTTAATGTTCTTGGTGGCATTTTGTCAGCAATTTTCCTGCTGTTTAAAAGATCAGTGTCTAATGGGATTAAGGTGGATAATCAAATCTCAAACTGGAATTAGGCTATGAGGTTTGAATGCCTGGGGAATACCTCTGTACTAAATATGAATGAAAGATGTTCAGTGAACACAGAGGAGAAAAATAAATGAAAGGCCATATTTTCATGCTACAGTGTTACCTTAAATATCTTGACAAGAACCTTGGATTCTTTTTCTGACAGTCAGACCACTAGACAATATATTATTCAATGTCTGGGACTGAAGTATTATTTCAAGAGATTTTATGGTATATTACATTAACTGGGGTATGTTGCAACATGGCTTTGGCTACAATTTTTAGTGCAGCATTGAACCTATTGCTGTTGTCTTAGTAAAATCTCAAGATTACTTATGGGCATACAGTATTGTTGGGAATTAATTTAAGTCTGCTATCTCAAACGCAATTCTGGGCTCTGTACATGTTTGTGCAGGTGAAAGAGTTGGGGTGAGAGAATATGCCTGGTGTTAGGTGTTCATTACTTCCTTCATGCAATCTGCATGTGGGAGCTATGAAACTTACTTTTTGAAACTGCAAAAAAGAAGTGGTAGCAACCAATTTCCGTATGGGAGTATTGTCTTATGCAAGTTGAAATAATAAAAGGAAAAAGAATGTCACACTTGCAAACCCCTGTCAATTGCTATCGGATCTGTTGGCGTACAGCTTTTAAGCTGGAACACATTGATAGACAGAAGTCAGCCTGTAGAAGAGTGTAGGCATCAGGAAATTGCCTTTTGTGTTTGGTTTGGTATGATCTATGGCTATAAATTCTGTGTTTTCTCCCCCAGCTTCCCTTGCTTCAGTGTTTATCCAAGGCAAATAATTTTTCCCATCAGAAATAAAAGGATAATTCTATTTATTTAGATAATTGTTATCACAGCAGTTGACACAGGTGTTGAATGGAAGACCAAAAGACACATTCGGGGAAAAAACTTGAGCTGAATATTTGTGCACTACAGCTGAGATTGGTAGATGTGTTGTTTTGTAGTCTCTATGGAGAAAAGCATACATAAGACATGTTTGCTATTGCTCAAACACAATTTTCCAGAATATTTTCTGAATTATTCAAAGCAATTTTCTTATTTCTAAACTAAGAATTGTCCTGCAGTAATATAGAGGCCATCTTCCCAAAGATAATAATTTTTATCTACTGATACCTGAAACTATACTGACATATAGCAGCATATTATTCTGGCAGCAGTATATCTGTACATAACTGTGAAAATTAATTTAATGTACATTAAAAGTGTGATTAGATGCTGAATTTGTAATATATTTTGTCAGGTTGTTTCACAACTGGTTAAATTTCAATAGGGCAATTTAATGAATTTTAATTTCAATGTATTTAGTCTTAACTCTATTAGGAAAACTATTTTGACTTAACCAACAGGCTGATTGTTTTATCACAACTGTTTAATACTTACATGACTCCTCTAAAACATTAACTTTAGGCTTATTTTTGGTTCTTGTAAGACAGAAGAGTGTGAGACCTTAGGTATCTGTTACTCGCCTAACCTTGTTTCTTTTCTCTTTCTTCCTTTCCTTTTCTTTCTTTTCTTTCTTTTCTTTCTTTTCTTTCCTTTCTTTTACTTCTTTTCTTTCTTTCCCAAAACCAAAAAAACCAAAATAATTGACCTTAAGTTATTTAATTTGAAAATCTATATTACGATGTTGACAATAGCACTGCTTCCTACATTTTTCATTTTAAGGACTGAAATTTTGATTTTTATGGGAGGTCTGATTAATCGAGGAATTTTAAGATTTTCTATTGAAGGGATCTCCAGGCATATTACTAAATAAGAATTAATATTTACAGATGTAATTCAGACATAATTTCTGACACTGAAACATAAACCACAAATGAATTAGAGAAAAAACCCTTTGCTTTGTGCTTTGAACATTTAATCCCTTTGATGTGTGCCTAATTTTTGCAAATTAGGGGAAACTACACTAATATTCTCAGACTGTGCTCTGTGCTCTTAAGATATGTCGTAAAACATAATTTCCACAAGAATAATTTACTGAGGCAGTATAAAGGGAGGATCAAATCAATAGCAGAAATGGCAGATGTCAATATTTAAAATTGTAAGGATACACATACATATGTGATTTAAGATGGGTTAAGTTTTGTTAAGATGGGCTAAGTTTTAAAAGAAAAAAAGATGAGCAGAAAAGTTATTGCTGTCAACTCAGAAATCACAATCCAACTGCTACAGGTTTCAGACCGCTGCTCTCTGTCCGGTAAAAAAGGATTTCTTAATGACTTCCCTAGAGCTATATTGATGTATATTGTTTGAAAATATGACCCACTGCTTCCAGACTTCACCACCTCAGCACTGCAAACCACATGCAGTAGAACTGTGAATGAATAAAAATGAACCATTCCATTTTTATGTGGTCGCAATAGTACAAAATAAAAACTGATCTATGAAATGGGGTGGAAGCTGTTGGCAGCACTAAAGTGTCAGCAGCAGCAAAGGCTTTACATTTGATCACTGTCCTTTTCACAGCGTGCTATGCTCTGGATATATATTTGTCAATATATATATATATATGTATCTGCTCTAGATACATGTTTTGCCAATCACAGGGGAGATCATGGGTACAAAAAGACAGATTTTATATCTTATAATATTTAGCATGTTCTCATGCAACACACATTGAAAATACAGACTAAAATGGTCTTGCAGGAGCGAGAAACCCAGGGCATGAATGTCTTGTTAGTGCTGTGGACTTAAAACTTACACAGACACAGTTAAATCTGTCAGTAGAAGCTGAGATCTCAATCTCATAATTATCAGGTCAATTACCCCACACACAAGTTCTTTAGCCTTCTGGTAGTCATCCCAGTATCACACATGTATGTTAGTAATTTAAAGCACTGTGTGCGCTGTCTTGCCTTTTCCAACACAGAACAGTACATGCAGTACTTGGATACCTCTTGGGATAGGGTATAACCATGGCCCAGCCATGGTCTCTGTGGGCATTCCTCTGCTGATGTACATGAGAAAATTGATGATAAGTGCATTAATGCACCTTTTGCTGCTGATCTTACTGATTGAACAACCTATTTCTGTTGTTCATCCCCACCATTTTCCTAGGCATTTTGCTGCGCTTCTTCCCAATTCCTGTTTTGCATATCAGCTGAGTGATCCCTGATTGCCGATTAACTCTGTTGAGTCTCCTGAAACATAAGCAATTTTCTCAACTTTGAATGTCATATGTTCAGATTGCAAGTTGTGATGATAATAGTACATTTAGTTCTAAAGTGTTTTGCACCCACTCTCATTGCTTATTCAAGTCCTACAAATAAGAAAATTTGAAATGCAACTCTTTTCTGCTGCTGTTGATTGACTGAGCCCCCTGAGGCATAACTGTCCAAAGGGCTTAATGTGATGACAAATTGTCCAGCCTTAGGTTTTCAGGAAACATGCTATGAACATTAGCACTGGGTTCGTAATTAAGAAATGTAGATGTGATAACATTTAGTAGCTGTGCAAAGAAACAATACAGTTTATTGAAACAATGCAGGGTAATAAGGCATTCTAAGTACCTCTCCTCTCCATTTCATTCTTCCCTCTTAATGTGGATGCCAAGCTTTCACATATCCCTCAGGAAAACAGTGAGTTGCTCATGCTCTGCATCCTTTTTAGGAACATAGATAACGAAAGAACTTAGCTGGGCCTATTTCATGATCTTAGCTCCTTTTTTGCTTGGTGAATGACAAATCTGCTTTCATCCAGCAAAGTGGAAAATCTCACCAGCTGAGTGTGATCTTTGCTTCCTTGAAGACTGCATACCCAAAGATAAGAATGCAACCACAATTGAAGGGCCACTGATGTTTATTCCTTTACAGATCATGTCAAGAAGAGTAAGACAGGTGCCACAGTCTCCAGCATCATACCCCAAAGCAGTTGACTGTTGACCAGGCAGAGAAGCATAACGTACATAATGTTAATAAGAAGTACCGTTATAGGGCAGCTGATCGATCTATCTATCTATCTATCTATTTATCTATCCATCATATATATATATATGAGACTATGCCACTTTATAAATTAGATTAAACCAGGAGTTAACTGTGATCACTGAAAAAACAGCCAACAGCCTAAAGTGAATATTAGCTGTCAGCATGACCCAAATTTATACCAGCACTGGCCAAATGCAAATACACAAAGAAACAAGGAATCAGAATCACTGTACACAGATCTGCAGCACTGGATTCCCCGTGGCAACATTAATTATTTTGAACAATAGATTTTGCTGATGGTTATGTTTCCTTTTTACTTGATTATAAAAATCAATTCTAAAGTACAGTTTCGTAAAGTGCTTAGAGAATGTCATCCAGAGGGACCTGGACAAGCTCAGGAAGGGGGCCCATGGAAATCTCTTGTGGTTAACAAGACCAAGTATAACATGCTGCACCTGATCGCCAGTATGAACACAGGCCGGGAATGAGCAGACCGAGAGAGCAGCCCTGCCCAGCTGGACTTGGGGGTGCTGGTGGGTGAGAGGCTGGACATGACTCAGCCAAGAGCACTCACAGCCGAGAGAGCCAAATGTGTCCTGGGCTGCATCCAGAGCCCCGTGGGCAGCAGAGGTCTCACCTCTGCTCTGGTGAGACCCCACCAGGAGCACTGCATCCAGCTCTGGGGTCCCAGCACAGGATGGATATGGACCGATTGGAACCCATCCAGAGGAGGCCACCAAGATGATCAGAGGGATGGAGCACCTTTCCTCTGAGGAAAGGCTGAGAGAGTTGGGAGAGTTCAGCCTGAAAAGGAGAAGGTTATGGGGTGATCTCATTGCAGCCTTCCAGTACCTAAAGGGAGCCTACAAGAAAGATGGAGAGAGACTGTTTACAAGAGCATGTAGTGACAATGCCTGACAGCAGGCACTGGCACAGATTGCCCAGAGATGTTGTTGATGCCCTGTTCCTGGAAATGTTCAAGACCAGCTTGGTTGGAGCTCTGAGCAACCTGGTCTAGTGGAAGATATCCCTGCCCATGGCAAAGGGGTGATCTTTAAGGTCCAACCAGGCCAGTCGATGATTCTGTGATAAGTTACGCTGTGTGGTGATTGCCCCATAACTACAGTGCCAGTGAGTCACTTAGAACATTAACCACCTTTGCCACTCCACAGCTGTATTAATTTATATTGGAGTGAAACAGGGCACTGGGAAAAACTTTAGATTTTAATACCAGAAACGCAAACTCCATGAAGAACTTTAGATTGAAAATCTTACTCAGTGTCATTTTAAGGTGCACATCCTTTAGATTTCCCCTAGTTGGTAATGTCCTTTAGATTATGATGCACTTCCATGAAATGTATTCCTGCTCACCTTTCCTATTAACCTCTCCCCCTGCATCCAAGAATGAGAAAGAGGGATAGAATTTGAAATATACTATTTTTGAAAAATATATTTTATAATAAAATCTTCTGTCTAATAAAATGCCACTTTTATAAGAAAGATCTTCGTTTACAGGAGATGCATATTCTGAGGAGATCGAAGGCCACATAAATGTGACTTAACTTCCTGTCTGGTTTTGGGTTTTCTTTAAATTTTATTTCATTTTTCATAGATTCCACTAGGTTATAAATAAATCCTACAGGATAGTACTTTTTCCTTTGGAGAAAAACAGTTTAAAAAATAATTAAAAAATTAATCATGCCATCTATTTTTCATTCAATATAGGCTCTCTGAAAGCATTTCTGAAAGCTAAATACCTGGAACATTTTTGACCTTTAATAATATTTTTTAATCTTCACTGAGCATTCTTTTTACACAAGAGTAAACAAGAGTGTTCTTCTGTACTAAAACTACCGATCTGGGGAAAAAAATCTTAATTGTTGAAAATCCTTATGAATCCCCAGGCAAATACACTCAGTGGGCCAAATGCTATTTTCACTTACACCTCTATGTACACAGAACTGCTTCACTGAAAACTGCTAGATTCCTTACACCACAGTGCAAGGAAGAGGCTTACTTTGGGCAAAGGTTTTGCATCCAGTTTAAAGTATTAAATAGTAACATTTGCAGCTCAGTATTTGTATTAACAAAACAAGGGCATGGATTATCTGAGAACAAATTCCTTTTACTTTTATGAACTAATATCAATAAGTGCAGCACTGAAGGAATTGATTCCTCCCACAATTGACTGCAATTTCAGTCTGTGCCATGGCCTGTTTCACCTTTGTTGCACAATATAAACTGACCCCAGCTGCATTTCTTCATTGCTATTGGATTTACTGTCTCCATTCTTTTTGTTAGGGTTTCTTATGAGTCCATTTGGTCTTGAAGAAAGGTTTTTTCCTTTCTCCCTGTATTGTTTAGTGATGGAAGTGCTGTCTAAAATCTATTCTTTCTTGCCTACCTGTGTTTTTGTTAAAAATTTCCTCTCTCCTTTGCACTCTTTCCTCTACAAGGCTCTGCCTGACATTTTCTGGTCTCCTACCTTTGTTATGCTGGGCCTCCTGGTAGGTGGTGAGTATTCCTCCTTTGAGGGCTGGTAGAGTCAAATTTTAGAGGCCTAGAAATCATGTTATGTGTTCTGCTGCCACTTTGCCATTCAAAAGGGCTGGAAATGCTTTTGTGCTTTTCAAATTTGTATCAGCTGTGACCCAGACTTTTACCTGTGTCTTATATGACAGTGTAACAATAAACCCTCTTGTGAAAGTTATAGAGATAACTACTATTAGGAAAAGCAAAAGGAAACTTCTCAAAGGAGTATATCACAACTAAAACTTAAAAACTGTACCCATTCATACCTGGGCGAGTATTAGAGTTTTATGTTTAACACAGGGTGAATTACCATATCAGTATCTTGAAACTAATCCTAAAATAATGAATAATACCTGAGAGCTGACTGATCTTGTATTTTGCAAAGTTTTGGTACTTTTGTGAGAATTGCTAAAACTCAATAGGAAATAACATTTTAAAATAAGTTTATTTGGAAATTGTCAGAACAGTGAATTTACCTTGTAGTTAACAAAAGAGATTAAATTTCCCTTTGTGACTACACAGCAAAGGCATGTATGTGACCTCTTCCAGTTCCTCTGGAGCATAATGATCTCTTTTTTTTTCTGCTTGTTCCTACTTCCCTCCTTTTTTCCACTTTATCCTGTAATTATGACAAAAAAAGACAAAATTATTTGGTTTGCTTTCTGCAAACCCCCTGAAGATCTGAACATGGAATAGGTCATCACACTATCTAAAAAAAGTTATTTCTGTGTACAGACTAACTTTATACTCATGGTCTTAACAGGGCTTCTGAACTAGCTGTTTCATGTCTACCTCTCCTGACATTTGGCTCCCAGCAAGAATATTGCCCTTCCAAAAAGTCTAAACTCAGTTTAGGTTTGGTCTTTCTTCAGAAGTCATCTGCCATAGCACTAATTTGTGGAGATTTAAATTTTCTCTTTTAATATCAACTTCACAGTTACTGTTTCTACCTGTCAATATTCTTTATTTTTCATATTAGTATAAATAATGAAACACAACTCTTTATTTATCAGTTACACAGGCCCAGCACAAAAACCCCTTGCATTCATTGGGCTGCCTTAAGCAGCAGAACACAGTCATTTCTTAAAAAATGTTTAATCTAATTTTTTTCCAAGTGGAAACTGTGAAAGGACTACTTGAGATGTATAAGTTTGCAACAGATGACACTGGGGAAGACTAGGGTATTCTGTCCTCTGTTTACCCTTCTTCCTGTACTGACTTAAGGACCAAAATATTTTGATTGCTTTGAATATCCAACACATATAAATTAAGCATGCTGAAATTTATTTTTAAAAATCTAGTAGGTTTTCACAATTTTTTACACCCTTTCTTTTCCATTCAGCATATTGTGCATATTTCTCTGCAATGCAAGCCCTCATCCAAGCAAATGGAATCCAATTGCAAAAATAGCTACTTAATAGAAAAAAACCCCAACCAACCAACTAACCAAAACTGGAAGAAAATTTATTTCTGAATTTCTGGAATAGAATTTTGATGAACCACTATTTAGTCTGGGTTGTTCAAGGGACCAGCCCAAATTGCTAATGACCTCAGATATTATTTTTATTGCACATTTTAAGGCAAACTACTAGTCTTTCGCACATTGCTAATACGTATTTGTATCTCATACTGTTCAGTTACACTTGAGAATTTGTATTTTAATACATGCTTGTTAAAAGAAAGCAAAAGCATCATGTCACTACTGGAGTATATACAGCAAAGTTTCACTGAACCCATTTTGTAATCTTTTGATGCAGCTGTCCATAACATAGCCTAGTAGCTTGATGAAGATGTGAAAAACAAAAATAGGTAGTTATGTATAAATCCTTCTACTTCAGACATTTCCATGGGCTTGTGTGAATCACAGCTTAAAGTCCCTGCAGAAGAACTGGCTACTGCTGGTGGGTGCATCTATTTTTTTCTGACCAGAGGGTAATGACCAGAAACTGCCCAGGGGAGATGCTGGCTGCCTAATTTAGGGTCATCCCAGCCTTAATCCAGTGGGCTTAAAATATGCCACAGGAAATATTTCAGTACTCGGGTGGAATAGGGAGTACTTAGCTCCTCTGGAAAGCAGGCCTGTTATAAGTCAAATATTGGGTAACTACCAAACACAATGATTGCTTTTGAAAAGTTAACCTCTCTTGCCCCCATACATCAATAAATTTTACTATGTTTAGTAGTAATAAACTGTGGGTGCTCTGACACCTTGGTAAAATTAATGAGGAATGTTTTGATCATATGAATAGGATAATAGAAGATATGAAAATAATTATTATCAACATTTTAGCTCTTGTGACTAGCTATTTTTTTATTCTAATAATCTATATTTTGTTTTCTCTGATGTCTTCCAGAATTAGCTTATTTAAATGGTATTTTTCTTTCAGCCCTTTATTTTTAGACGGTTGGAGTTTATAACATCAATTTAGTCTCTCTCTCATGTTTTTCTCCTCTTATTTTAGTAGTAACAAATTTTCTTCAGGAACGAAGCTTTAATGTCTTTTAACGATGTGTCATTTACAGAAGAGTGCTCTGGTTGTAGCAGATCCACTTCTGGTTTAATTAGACTGCTGCTCTTCTAGGTTCCTTTCATCTTTCAAAATGTATCCTGCCATTCTCTATTTTCCCCTTGCACTTCTTCTATCTTGTTTCTAATTATCATGAGAGTTGAAGAGCTTGCTCACTTTTAATGTTCTTTGGCTTCACAGAGCCTGTATCCTAGCTTGCAGATAACAGGTGCTGGCAACAAACAAACCTGCTCAGATATTTTTCTACAGCAAGAAAAAAAAAAAAAGAGAAAAGAAACATACATCAAGAAAAAAGGAGATGTTCTTTATAATACAAGAGAGAGAGAGAGAGATATTGAACTAATGAAATTATTTATTTAGTAGTCCACTTGTATCTACACTAACATAAACTTTATCATGTTTCTTTAACCCTGGAGAGTAGCCATATGATATAACATTAATGAGTTTCTCCACGTTTTTGAACGTGCTTTGTACACAGCTAATCTCCCAAGTGTCTGTTGATCATGATCTTAATTTTCTGAAGAATATCCAGAGTCACACTTTACCCTCTCTTTCATGGTTAAGATGAAGCATCTGCTGCCTGCTTTCTTCATTATCATCATAAAGAGTGAGAGTTTAAAAGCTAGAAGGATGGTGAAATGGTGTAGCATGCACCTGAGAGGTAAGTGTCCTGGAAAACTGGCAACCTATGTGTGTGGAGGTTTTACTGGCCTATCTTTTCTTCTCTTCCTCTGCCTTTTTCCCTCTTTCACAGAACTAGGATTGACAGTGGTCTTGTACAGCTGATTAGTGCATGACAACTAGACTGTTTATTATTTGATTTTTGAAACCGTTTTTTTTTTTTTTTTTTTCAAAAATAGTGTTCTCCAAGGAAGATGGCAGAAAACTGACCTTTTTGTTCTGAGTCTTCCAAATTTAAATTTTCTGTCATCTAGATGAAAAATTAGAGCATACACATTTCAAAATTGTTATCACTCTTGGAAGTATTGATAGTTTCACTACATAAATGAGAAAGGACTAACTAAAGAAAGATTAATAACCTTTGAATAGTGGAAAGCATAAATCTATTTGTTTCATAACAGTATTATAAATAGTTCATATTCATTTGTTGGCAATTTACTAGATGAAGATTTAACAATCAGAGAACTACATTATTTGTCGTAAAATTATTGACCAATAATCTGAGATTAAATTCTATATTTTTTTTTAATCTTTATTATTGACAAAACTCTAAATTAGTGTATTAAAATTGGTAGATCTGGACAGCTGTGTGATCTTTGGTCAGTGAATCCAAACTGTCCAGTTAAAGTCAGGGTTTCACTGCATTTTGCACAAAGATGCAGTAGGTGATCATTTAGGAATAAACAATTACTAGGGGGAAAGAAAGACCGGTAGAAGCAGTCAGTGTTTCACACAAAGGGAACTGGAGCAGAGATGCAGTGATTTACCTGGAATTCCTCAGAGGTTTCCAGGAAAATGCAGCAGCATCTTGCATCTCAGTGTGCTCCTCCCCATAGGGCCATCTTCACAGAGTTATTCATGACACATAAAAAGAAAAGTGATCACAAAAAAATGCGGAAGATACAGGTTTTCCCAGGCTTTATGGAAAGCAAAATATATCCCAATACTGTTTTTCAGTTTTAATTTTCTATAACTCTGGAATGAAATCTACATGAAACTCCTATATTTCCCATCAAAACTTAAAATTACATTTAAGCAATATAGCTGGCCTTATTATTTTCTCCTTTTATGGACAATTATAGAAAACAAGCAGTTAAAACATTTCATTAAAAATTTCCTTCTTTTTGGATAATCCTTTCAGAGATGCAACATCAGAAATTTTATTCTGATGCACTGTGTTTCCAACTATAAATGGCAACCTGAATTAAAGTTGCAGCTGTTCCCAAGTGTTAAGTTTAAGGAGACAATTGTCACACTATTTTTTTTACACAAAAGGTAGGTATAAACAAACACCTTCTTGAAGTTCCTATCTGAAGTATTGGTAGTAATGTTTTGCAAAAATTTAAAAATCACTCTGTAAGACACGGCTTCATAAAAATAAATCTCTGCAGTCCTGTAAGTTTTCACTAGAAATGAATATTTTTTCTTTTTTAAAGAAAAACTTCAAACTCCTGTATCATTTTTTAAGGGAAAATTAGTTCTTGCAATCAAGGTTGCAATGAGTAGATTGGAATAGAATAGAAATGTATTTTCTTATACTGCCTAAATATGTTACATTTATACCAGTCCAGTTGCAAGATGCAACCGATAACAATGTATTCTGGTAAACACTGTATTCAGCCAAGAGCAAGAGTGACTTGAATTAAACAGATGCACTGAATTAACATAACCCGAGCAAATAAGAATAAATTGTTATTTCAATTGTGATATATATATTAGCGAACCATCTCAAGCGTTTTCTTTTCAAAGTGCTGGGTGAGGGAATGATGGCAGATGGTTCTGTATGAGATGTCCAGCTTCCATGACTCATGTTTGATGTCAGCCCCTCAGTGTCACATGAACTTTAACATCAGCAGAATATTAACAACCAACTTTATCCCTGCTCATGGCAGGCAACGGAACTGGGTGATCTTTAAGGTCTCTTGCAAACCAAAAAATTTTGTAAGTCTATGATTCAAACTCAACCTGCAAATTTTTTATCTGAATGAACACTTTTAATTTGGCTACTTGTGATTCAGGAACACTGTCTCACATTAAAAACTCCACGATGAAATCAAAGCTTAAGGGACTTCAGCAACTGCCCTTGATACTGCCCAGTTCCATGCAAATGCCTGAGATTTCCAAATGTTTGGCATATACACCTCTCAAAAATATATGCAGGCAATGTGTACAGATGTAGTAAATCCAAGGTGATACATGCAGTTCATATGCCTGTTTCACATGACAGAAAGAAGTATAGGGACTCTTAAATAGCTATGCTGTCTTCCCTGTTTTTATTATGTTCAAAGAAAAATAATCCCAAAAGAAATCTCGTAATTTTGGCAATCAATTTCAATATTAGAATCATAGAACCATGAAATCATAGTATGATTTGGGTTGGAAATGTCATCTAGTTCCAACCCCTCTGCCCTTTCCAAGGAACCTTCCACTAGACCAGGTGGCTCAAAGCCCCACCCAGTTTGGCCTTGAACACTTCCGGGGATGAGACATCCACAACTTCTCTTGGGAACATGTTCCAGTGTCTCACCACCCTCACAGTAAGGAATTTCTTCCTAATATCTAACATAAACTGACTGTCTTCCAGTCCGAAGCCATTCCCCTGTTTCCTGCCACTACCTGCTCTGTTGAAAAGTCCTTCTTTAGAATTTCTGTTGGCATCTTCTAGATCTACCTGGAGACTTCTGTTCCTCAGGCTGAGCACCCCAACTCTCTCAGTCTATCTCCATAGGGGAAATGCTCCAATCCTCTGATCATCTTCATCGCCCTCCTCTGGACCCATTCTAATAGGTGTGTATCCTACTTATGTTGAGGATCCCAGAGCTGCAGCATTCCAGATGGGGTCTCAGCAGAATGGAGTACAGGAGCAGAATCCCCTTTCTCACCCTGCTGGCCACACTGCTTTGGATGCAGCCCGGGATAAAATTGGTTTTCTGGGCTGCAGGTGAATGTTACCATCTATCAACAGCCCCAAGTCCTTCTCAGAGTTGCTCTTGATCCATTTTTTGCCCAGCCTGTATTTGTGCTTGGGACTGCCCCAGTCCAGGTACAAGACCTTACACTTGTTGAACTTCATGAGGTTTTGCCAAACCCTCAAGCCTGTCCAGAACCCTCTGAACGGCATCCCTTCCAGCAGCTTGTTCTTCATTCTCCCAGATCCTGCCTTCTCCTTCTGTTACTTGGGTGATGTGGCTGAAGCACTTGTTGGTAAACACCAGCGAAAAAGCCAAGTAGCATAGCCTTCTCCATGTCCTGGGGAAGCAAGTCTTCTGCCTCTTGCAGGAGAATGCCCACACTTTCCCTTGTCTTCCTTTTTATCACTGACCTACCTAGAGAAGCTTTCTTTGTTGCGCTTGACATCCCTGGCCATATTTAATTCTATCAATGTCTTAGCTTTCCTCACTTGATCCTTGGTTGATTGGACAATTTCTCTGTATTTCTCACAAGCTATTTTCCCCTGCTTCCATTCTCTACAGGCTTCCTTTTTAGTTTTGATTGTTCATCCACACAGGTCTCCTGGATTTTTTTGCCTGACTTGCTCTTTGTAGGCATGCATTTCTCGTGAGCTTGGAGGAAAAGATCCTTGAATATCAACCAGTGTTCTTGGGCCCCTCTTCCCTCCAGAGCTTTATCCCATGGTACTCTACCAAGCAGATCCCCAAAGAGGACAAAGGCTGCTCCCCTGAAGTTCTGGACAGTGAGCTTGCTGTGTACTCTCTTCGCTGCTCTAAGGATTTGCCTTCCTCCAGTATTTCAGCGTCATTGAAGACTAGGCTGCCCTAAATGTCACATTCCCCAACAGTCCCTCCTTTTTGGTGTGAACAAGATCTAGCAGAGCATTTCTTCTCCTAGACTCCTCACTGGAGAAGGAATTTATCGTCAATGAATTCCAGGAACATGCTGGATTGTTTATGCCTTGCTGTGTTATCCTTCCAACACCTATTGGGGAGGTTGAAGAGCCCCATGGACACCAAGGCTTATGAACACGAGGCTGCTCATATCTTTCTGTAGAGACTCTCATCTGCTTGGTCTTCCTGGTCAGCTGGGCTGTAGCAGACCCCCACTATAATGTCCCCTGTCCTGCCCTCCCTTTAATCCTGACCCATCACCCATCTGTCAGCTCCTCATCCACCCCCAGGCAGAGCTCTGTGCTCTCCAGCTTGGCCCTGACATAGAAGGTGACACCATCTCCCCTGCCTGTCCTTCCTAAAGAGCCTGTATCCTTCCATTCCAGCCCTCCAGCCACAGGAACCATCTCACCACATCTCCACTATGCCAAGAAGTTCACAGCCCTGCAGGCACACACATGTCTCTAACTCTTGTTTGAGTTTAAAAACCTGTTTTTCTTTTTTTGTAGTCAGGAGAAAGTATATTATTTTGATAAATCTTAGATGATTCAATAAATTTTATTTCTTTCATGATAAGTAAAAATATAAAGAAGATTATGAAAAACATAGAAAATTCTTTACTTGATGTATCTTTTTCTAAAATCTATAGCTATTTAACTGATACGGAGAATCTAGGACTGAACAAAAATCTCTACTTATAAGGTCTTCCAGCACATTGTGTTAGGGAGAGATCATTGCTTAAAGGTATTTTTTAAGTGTCTGATTTCCCACGAATTTAGATTTGTTTAGAAAACTGTAAGATATCTGCATTATATCCTCATATGCCTGCTAACACAGTTTACCTCGCAAGGTTCAGCATAGTGTTTTCTCAGTTTTTCCATTTTAGCAAAACTTCAAGTATCATCAGAGCAGCAGATGAAAAGGACCTAACAGAAAGCTGAGTGACGTGGAAAGTATTTTTCTTGTACAGAGACAAGAAAAACCAGTATCACAGAGTAAATCCTTCAACCATTTCGGTATCAGCAGAAAACTGATAATTTTGGAGGCAAAGGAACTGTTCCATTTTATCAATGTAGTTCAGCTAGGCTCATTAGGACAGGTAGTGATGACTGTAATCTGCCCTTTCATAGACTCATTGAAGAATGTTTGGAAAATTTCAGAAATTTACACAAATTGTATTGCAGTATATCACTCTCTGTATAAAGTTAAATCCTATGGGATTTTAAAAAAATTTAAAAATAAACTTGTGTATTACATGATGAACTTGTATATTGTATTTACACAAGAATATAGATGTCTGTCAAAGTAGTAGTAAATGCTTTGAAAAGAAAGATAAAAACATACTAAAAATTTAGTCAGAAAACTGAAGAAGGGACACAAATTTAATGAATTATTTTCCAGCATTTTTAAATAAACCACTTCTTATTGATTTGATCTTATTTAAATCTTATTTCCTGCATAATTTCAAACATTTTTCTACTCAACTCAGTGTTCATATGCCCAAATAATTGTGCATGTAAAATGACAGCAAATTTGTTTTAAGGATTAGAGTCCTTCTGACTAGGCCATCCAAAACATATGGTCAGTTCTACTTCCCTGAATTGTACTGTTTTGCCATGTTATTGAGACAATTTTCAATGTTTGAATTGAAAACAAATTTCCTGTTGGTCAGTATTTACTTCTAGAATTTTGAACCCTCATGCAGGAAAAGAAATTGAACCTGCTGCTACCTGAGATGCGCAATTAAACCTCTGACCCATGTGAGGCACTGCTATGGCCGTGGCTGAAGTAAAATTTTACACTGTGTTCTGAGCACAGCTCTCAGTTGAAGGCCTGTGAGAGCACAAACGATTGTTCCTCTTAGTATCTTATTTGGACTTGAGGTATTTAATTCTGCTTTTTACAGAGGCATTTCATTCTAGCAAGGCTGAAACCTTCCAAAGATTAGAAGTGTTGAAATTGTAGTTCTATGTTTAAAATACTGTCACCTCCATGCTTTATTTGCTTTTAGGATTAGTTGGCGACTCGGAGGTTTTATGTCATCTAATTAGAGTGATATTTAGTTACTTAAGGATGATTTAGTTACTAGGGGCTAATGAAAGGAGAAAGGATGCAGGGAGAAGAAATGATGGATGACAAGCTTTGTGAAATAAAAGCTTAAATGTATTTCTAAGCTTCACAATGTGACTATCCCTACAGAAGAAGTGCTTACATAAAGTGTGTACATCAAAGGACTAAGTAGATGCTAGAAAGCATGTCCCTTCTCTCAAAAATGCCACTGGATTGTCAACCACTAGGTTTTCTTCCTACTCTTTCTTTCCCCAATTTGTCTATCACTTCCTTCTACTTTCATATCTACCTTTATCCTTCCTTTTTCTGTCCAGCCTGTAGTTTATGTTTAATTTAAATTCTGTGACTGGAAAATGAAGGCCAGGGGTGATGCCTATGGGAGAGTGGTGTCCTGAAAATAACATGACTGATCTTGCAGTTAGAACCATGGCAGTCCTGGCCTTATGCATAGACGGACTAGACCAGGTAAGTGAATTGTTTGCAACCAACAAATCTGATTGGAATAAACAGAAGAAGCTAAATAGCTCGTCTTGAGTTAAGAAAGGATTTTACTTCTTTCTTTCTAAGTCTTTGCAAAATGCAAAATGATTGGCAGGCTTAGAGTACTGGTGCTTCAATCCACTGATCTCTTTTTAGAGTTTGTGAAATGAAAACTAGTGTAAGTGCAGAAAGGCTCAAATTGAAATAGGTTATTATTTCATGAATAGCTGCATCATTAGAAAGTTTCACTGATTTTTGACTTCTGGGAAATTTGGAAGAGCAAACCCAAGGACACGAAAATAATAAAATTCCTACCAAACAAGCAATGCACAGCATTAAATATCAAAGTTCTGATGTAGCAGGAAAACCAATCTAAAAATCACATGAAAAAGATACCTGTCAGAACTTTTGTACAGGGCATAGTCATGTAACCTCAGAGCCTGCAACCAGGAGCATTTTAGGATCCATCTCTTGAATAGTAAGAGATTATCATCTCGCAAATGGTTTTGATAGGGAGCAGTAAATATCCGAACTATTGCAACAACCCACCAGGGACTAAATTGTTCCTAGACAAAAATTCTGGCCTTCTTCTACTGTTTTGACACTTATCCCTGTGCCTTTTTGGGAGAAAAGCTCAGAGCACTTTTGGTCAGCCAGTGAAAAAGAGAAACTGAGCTTTCTCTGCACTTGATGACTGTAAACAAGGTTGAGCAATCACCAACGGCTTGGTGAAAGAATAAACTACAGGGTTTAGTCCTTATTAGTGTTGAGTAAAAGTAATCATACAGGATGATGATAATTTCTTACACTAGATATGAGTCTAACACCAACAGGTAATGGCTATTTTTATAGTACTGAAATGGAAACACCTAGTTTGGCAGAGGAGTGCAAGTCACCCACTGCCTTCTCTTCCCTGTGAATGAACTAAACTATTCTCTTGAATGAGAAGTCACAAACTGTGTTTTATCCTACCAACCCTGCACATCAAGTGACCATAAACACAGGCAGGTGCAGCCTGCATAGCCCATCCCAGCAGTGCACATTTCAGCCGTACTGCAGCACGAGACAGGACATCATCAGCAGCAAGAGGTGGCTGCACTTCTGTGTTACGGGTAAAAGGCAGTCCTGTCTCAGTAGTTGTGTGTGGCATGTGAAATCTAGTCAAGGACTCCCAGGTCATTGCAGGCATTTGGACTAGACAGCCATTTAAAGGTCTGTTCTGAATCAAATTATTCTACAATTCCGTGATTCTATAGCAGGTTCCTCAGCTGCAAGGTGTGCATGGTGCAGTCAGACTAGGGGCTTGATGTGAAATAGAAGGATCTTCATCATCAGAATGCTGCGGTTTGCTTTGGCAAAACGCTGAATGATATGAACACTGTGACTGTTGCTCAGAGATTATATTCTCAGCCTATACTGAAGTGAGAAGGCTGATCCACACATCTAAATTGGGTTCTACTTATCTGTAAAGTTTGCTTATTAATTCTGCTGAAGTGCGTGCTTCTTTGCTCTGTAAGCTCAACATTTTTCAAGTACAAACAGCATAATTTCATGGTAATGGTGATTCCATTACAATGTAATTATTAAAGAACAATGATTTTGATGAGTTTCTCTAGCAAACAAAACTCCCTCTGGCTTCATGACTTATGAAAAATCAATAACATTCACTTAACAAAACATAAAAAACTTACAAATACTTCATTGTACAACTGGAATGAAATGGGAATCAGAAATTCAATCCAGTTTATTAGCACAGAAGAAAAAACCAAAAAATTCTTTGCAAACAAAAAGAACAATTAAATCCAGCACCCAAGTGATTTATCTGGGCAATCTTAATTGCAATACGTTAATCTTAATTTTGGTTTCTGACTCTTTTGTCCTACCTAAGATCCCTCAAACAGTCAAGAATGCCACAGTGATGAAATAAATTAAAAATACCCCAGCTACACAGAGGCTGCTCTTGACATAAACTGTTAATAATGAAAATATGGATCAACAAAGGAAACACACTGATGTAGTATGTCTGAAAGCTTATTGATTCTCCAGTACATTAGTTCTTTTCACCAAAGAATTATTGTCAAAGAATGAGTCACAGGACAAAATATAAGATGCATTTCTCACTGTTCTCATTTACAAGATTTTTAAAAAGTGATTAATGTATTTTTGATTTATTGTATTTTAATTTAACACACTTAAGTCCAAAGCATGGGATCTTTCTTAGAGAATATTACATATCAACAGATTGTAGTGGTATTTGTTAAAGAAAATTCAGCAGAATTTTTACATACACATATAACTACATCTATAAATACATATGCAGGAAGACAATAAAAACATGCAATTGTAAATAACAGTTGAGCTAACACAGGCAGAGAATGTTCTTTTGGAAAGTAGACAATGAAAGACTTGTCTAGAAAAGGAAGTAGCAGATATGACTGCAAATTGGCACTAAGAGAAAAACACAGCACCTGTTTACGTCTGCTGAATTCATATGTTTTCAAATTTAGTTGTTGTTCTTCCTTATTAAACCCAATTAAAATAAGTCTGATTGTATGAATCCATTGTGAACAGCCCTTTCCAAAGATTTAGGGAAAACTGCTAGGTTTCACATCTTTATTTTTTGCCATTTCATCATGGAAAAAATCCCATGTTGAACTGGGATTAGAGATTCTATTTAAAAGAAATAATGTGAGTGAAGAAAAAAAATGTTAGCTTAGTAAAAGCGTAAATGCAAAAAATGTGGTATGTCAGTAACTACCCTGAGCTCTCAAGAGTTCCCCTCAAAATCTACTTTATTCCAGAGATCCATCATGGTGATCAGCATTGACTGAAGATACTTCTTCCTCTATTGATTTCTATGGTAATAGCTCTCCAATAAGCCTCAGAAAGCTGAAATGGGAAGACCCTCTAATATGTCTGTCATACATTGAATTGTCTGGATGTTTGCTGAAGGATCACAGGGCTCTGGTTTTTAAATTCTCCATATAACTTGTTGTTTCATTTAAGACTAAAGGAAAAAAAAATTAGTAACATTAAAACAAAGAAACGCCACTGAAAAATTATAAAAATATTTTGTTTTCTCTACTTTTGTGAGTCAGAATCAGAAAAAACTTTATCTTTCCTTCTCTATTTCCATTTGACATGCAACTGACTAACAGGCTGCTATATTACACCTAGGGCTGCTCACACTGGGGAGATTGCTTCCCTGATGGACCACGTAGCTCATGGACATTTCTACTTTTTTTTTTGAATACCAAATCTTTCACTGAAATTTATTCCTTTCTCTGTTATTCCAACATTCTAACTGAGCAGATGGTGGCACAAAGGCTTTGTTTTCACTGTGGGCTCGGCTGATCCTATGGCTCTCCATGTCTGAAAGGTGGAAGCCTTGCTCTGCTGCAGCCTCCATACACTGCTCCTCGGCTGTGCTCCCAGGCTCCCCATCGAACGGTGTCTGCCTGTGAGCTGACTGGACCCATCTTCTTGTCAGGGTAACTGGTGGGAGCCCAAGGGAAGGAGTTGGACTTGTTACTGCAAAGAGATGATGTTAAACCTGCCGTGACAGCCTAAAGAATCCCCTGAGATGGAAAATGAAAATATCTCCTGGGGTTAGGTGCCACCTTCTGTGCTAGACTGACGCCCTTACAAAGAGAAGTCAGAGATTTTCCCCACTTCTGTGACCAAGGTTGAGATTTCGTGAGAGTCAGTAGAGACTCCTAAGAGAAAGTTGTTTATGTGGCTTTTCCAGACCTGATGCACAACATTCTCACGTGCTGGCATTTCCTAAGACTCCTGTAAACCTTTCTTTCTCTCTTGTTTTCCTTGTCAGAAAAGACCTACTCAGCCTTTTAACCTGTTGAACTTTTCAGCCCTCAACCAGCTAGCTGTTCTGCTTTAAGGATAAGTGAAAAGAAGAGTTATTCTGAGTTATACAATCTCTGACAGTCTGTTTTAGGGCACAGCCTCAAGGTTATATACAAGTAAAAGTGTTCTATAAAGTCTGTATAGTAAAATATAAGGTTATGGTGTACATTGATTGACTTGGCCTGGAGAAATCATGTAAAGGAGTAAGAATTTTTCCATAAATTTTTGAAGTTAGTCTTTTTTGTTGCAAATCAGGCTACAACAGTGCTTCATACTGGTATGAGTGTATATTGGTATGTTACTTTTCTATCTACTCAATAGATTTAAGACTATCCAGTCAAATAGTCATGTCAGTTTAGGGTTTACTACTGAATTGGTTATGGCTATAGTATGTTATGGAAATTGGAATAATTGGGGTTTTTTTCTGCTATTCCACAAAATTATTTATACTACTTTTATTCTATTTCTTACTCAGCACATAGAAAATCAATATAGATTAGTATACTTTAAATATTTGATAGCAAGTATTGTGGAATTAATCAGAAAGAACAGAATAGGAGAGAAAAAAAATTATATAAAGTATTTTTCACCTGCAAAATCCCATTGTGCAATTATCTAGATGACTTTCAAAACTACTTAATAGTGTAGAAAAATTATAATGTTTGTCACATCTTCCACTCTGCATGTGCCTGGTTCAAAAACTTGACAATTTTTTCTCATGGCAATTGAACTGAAGAAATTTAATATGAAAAGTCTGGGTGAATGATTTGTACTCTAAGTCAGTATTACTGTATAATTTGTGAATATTTTCAGTAACAGCTAAAGCTAAAGGCTTTGGTACCTAGGTTCTAGGGAGAATTTCGTATACAATTCTGGTGTTTCTGTCAGTGAAAGAGACCCTGCTCAATTATTATGAAAGGGGAATTTGTTGAGAAAAAAGGAAAAAATAGGAACATTGTAATTTCAATTGTAAAAATAATAAAAAAAAAATACAGTTTCATCAAAAGCATCAATAGCCAGTATTGTGCTATTAATTTATGGTGTTTGTTTGTTTTTCTAACATTTATATTACAACTGAAATTTCAGTATAATGAATTTAATATCAAGTCAGAATTTAATTGAAATATAAAATTGTAATAGTCTCATAGAATATCGTTATGGCTGCTAAATTTTCTTTTAAGTGAGAATTTCAAACAATTACAATTTAAACTGATGAAAATTGGTACTGAAATTGCTGCAGTCAAGAGCAATCAAAATGGACCCAACACAACCCCTATAAACTTGAAACTAGAGAAAATTAATGGCAAGCAAAGTATGTGGCTATCTACCTCTATAGCATGCAAAGCAGTGTAGGCTTGGTACTCTTCTCTAAAACAGCACAATCTTCTCGACCACCTTTATAACAATATGCTTGCATTTCATCCATAATCCACATTTCTCTTCTCACTGCAAGGACTGTGATTTGTTTTCCTAAAGTCCAGAATTCTCCGGTGCCTCAGTCTTTAATGTTAGGACCAATGGTTAATTACAGACAGGTGTTTTGGTTCACCCTTTAATGACAGTTCATTTCTTTCGTAACTGTGACTGCAGAGTTGAAGAGAAGGTGAAAAAAATCCAGATTTTAATAGCTTCAGCCTCTAAATAGAGGACTTCTAGACTTGCTTTTTGGTAGCAGTTACTGGCTGTTTCTCGGATTTTATGATAACTAGCAAGAAATAAATTTCCTACAACTAATGCATCTCAAATTGTCCCAGTTTACTAGTTATCAGTGTTGAATTAAAGTTAATGAGTTTAATAGGTTAATGATAACTTACAGTCTTAAATTCATACAGTTTTTTTGTCCCAAGTTTGGATGAACAGTGATACAGCTTTCTTGTGGCTCTTCAAAAATTTGTTGTACATTTTATGAGGGACTAAATGCAACTCTCTTAATGGGAACTTTGACCCTTAATCCTAATGACTTTTAATTGATCCTGGTTTTTACATAGGAGATAACACCTTATGGGCCACAGTGAGGCCAGTATTTTGATCACAGTATTTTGATGGTCTACCCAGCAGTACAGGATTTCTGTACTACCTAACATAGCAAACAATGCTCTTTCTTAGCTGAAGAACCTGAGAAAGTGTGGGCAATGTATAATGAGCCATGTCTGAGGGATGATGAAAATGAACACTTGAAATCAAACAGGTCTTTATCAGAGGAAATCTGGCTCAGATACTCAGATGTGTACTATGAAGAAAAACCATCTCTCTTAAACATAGGTGTCTGAAAAGTATATGAAAACAAAAAGATTAAGAAAAAAAGCACCTACCAAAGTAATAAAATGTTTCAGTTTCTGTGATGGTGCTAAGGGAAAATGATGTTTGGCTAATTACACCTTCTTAGCAGCTTTGAGCCTCACAAAGATTGTAGAAAATTGGATAACAAAAAACTACCTAGTTACCCTTATTCTTTAATATGGATGTGATAAACATATTTTTAGTTATTGGATGAAATGATAGTCTACATTGAGAATTGGCATTGTTGATCAGATTATTTGTTCGTTTTATGCTGGTGTCACAACAACCTGGTTTGGACAGTTCATTTCTAATATCCTGAACCAGATTCATCAATCAGTGGGACTCATCAATTAGAGCAAACATAGTTCCTTGCTAGGTCCTCCAGATATCCTGAATTAATCAAGGAATCTCCAGCCCAGCTCAGCAAGCACCACTCTTCTGATAGCAGCACCCATCTATTTGTATTGCTAGCTCATACCAAATCACAATAATGGATCTTCTGAATGTTGACCAGAGCCTGTGTCTAGAGGCAGAAATTAAGGAATATGTGGTGGTATGATCTATCACACGACTTAGAGAGCTCTGTGGTTAAAAGGAAAGGGCTGCTCCACCATAATTGAACGGAAATGGTTCCAGTGATTTAATAGTCACATATGAGTTAGTATTCTATAATGTCCTACACATACAGTATTATCTAATATTTATAAATGTCTTTGGTTTGCCTGAAATATTTTCAGAACAGAGTAAGTGATGTTGGAAAATTTGATAGGCCCACCCTTAGTGTGGAATGCTCAGAAATTCAGCAGTACCATCATCATCTTGATCACTGCAAAGGTTGCAAGGATTCCAGGATTATTATTCCTCTGTTTTGCTTCTATGACATTGCATCCCTTAGCCCCCAAACACTGCTTTGGTTTTATTTATATGAGAAATAAAAGCCAGTCTGAATTCTGAAGTGCCACAAGCAGCTTTTGAAATATTATTTGCTTGGTTGTTTTGTTTTTTTTTTTTTTTTTACAGACGCTGTAGATAATAGGTGCTTCAGATTTACTAAAGTGCATGATTGCTTTTTAAACTGTGCATTTCTTCATAATAATGCATTGCAAATAAGTTGTTGTACTGTAAAACATTGCCACTCTTTCACAAGCCTCTAAAGTTCTTAAAAGCACTCACTCTTATTTGGCTTTTAAAAACTAGCTATTAATATTTACATTTGTGACTGTGCACAAATACATAAAATAATCATAAAAGCCAGGGGTTTAAGTGCCTGCCCTTCCATTCACCAGGTCAGGAAGAACTTTTAGATCTGTCTCAGAGGATTTCTTGCTATTACAAATATGAAACTAGGATGTTAAAATGAAAAAGAAGCAAATTTAATAATAATAATAATAAAAAATACTTGCAAGGGACAGAGCTCAGCTTGATGGCTTCTGAGAGTGGAAGGAGATTATGTTAAAGCATAAATGGAGCTTTAACATTTTTAAATCCAGAAGGTCTAATCTAATCTAATCCTTTTCAATCCAATTTTTTAAATGCAGCCTAGACATCAGATTAAAGCTTGCACTTTTTTAGGCCATTGCAAACAGAATCAGCATCTGTGCTGCCTTTCTAATATTCAACATTTCAAAGGGATTTTAAATGAATCAAAAGAATAATTATAAAATATAAACACAGGAAAAGCTATAAATTAGATACCAGGTATCTTATTTTTACTTTAAGGTGAAACAAATTAAAATTCCTTTTTGTAACTTTGCTTTTTCTGGTAAATGAAATAACTATTGAAATATAGAAAAAAGGAAGAACCTATTCCTGAGGTCATATAATAGTATAGAGGCAATGGCTACACAGTAAGAGGGTTTTTTTGTGAAATAATTCCTTTTCTTTTGTTGTTTTAGAAGTAGTTTAGTGCCAATAGCTCCCTAAAATCAACGATTTGAGTTTTGTCTGCTGAGTTTTTTAGACTGATGCTAATAAGATATACCAATCATATAGAAAGCCTTGCTTTCTTTCCACTGTTGTTTTTTTTTTTTTGGTTGGTTGGTTTTGGTTGTTTTTTTTTTGGTGTGTTTTTTTGTTTTTTTTTGTTTTTTTTTTTTTTTTTGTTTGTTTTGTTTTTTTTGATGCTTCTGCACTTTGAATTTCTAGTGAATCTTAAGTCCCTGTAACATTCAAAATAATATACTCTAGATTGCCAGGACCCATACAGCAGCTCTCTGCCTGTTCAAACATTTCCAAGATCTTTCTTGCCTCCTGTGCCAGTCAAAGGAGAAACTACTTATTGCTCATCAAACAAATCTGTCTTTTTGAGTGATCTTTCTTTTAATGTCCTCGTTTCTCCCCAAGTTTGGGAAACCCAAAATATACTATGAGATGCTTTCATTTAGATTAGCAAAAAAAGTTAAAAAAAAAGTTAGAACACTGGTAGGAAGATGACCACCACCTGTGTATATTAGAATATAATTGTTAAGACATTTGGGCCTGGCTCTGTTCCTGGTAAAGTCAATGACAAAGCCACAGTGGGAATGTCTCTAGCAGAAAGTAATTTAATTTAGCAGTAAATAATTTGAAAATACAACCCTCAAATGCTAGAGTGCTACTGTTTTGAGATTTGGGGACCCCCTCAAGAATTTGTAGTGAGAGGCCAAATTTATTTAGGAATATCGTGCATGCAAGTGTGATTTTGTTTTTAATATACATCTTAATAGGTCTTCAAGATGTAATTTTGGGGTTCCTTCTGCAGTGCAGTAGTCTAAACTGGGTCCTATGATAAAATTTTTACTTTATTGAAAATACCTCAGAATAACTTTGTTGAAGGTGATGAGCTGTGGTGGACAGAGTGATGAAAATGATTTATGTTCTTATTAATAAGTAGTTATTCAAAGAGAATAAACATGGATTTGGATTCTGAGTGGCCCAAACATACACAGAGTAGCTTTAAGCCTTAATGTAGTTGACAGAAAAAAAACCCAAACCCAAACGCACCCTCCCCTTCCCCCCACAAAAACCAAAAAAAAGAACAATTTAGTGTTTTCTTTCATAAAGAGTACAAATTTTCACAGCTCAGAATAGCAGGTGGGACTAAAGAACCCTTTTCGTGTCAAAAGTTAAGATAATGACAAATAATTAAAATACACTATGAGACACCACAAGCTCTTGCCCATAAATCAGACTGAAATGAATCTTCAGTGTCTAATTCTGAAGCCAGTCAAACTGACGGCTACCCAAAAGGCTGACAAACTCAAGATCCATTTATCCTTTTTGCCCTTTACATCACACCCTATAATCAATCAGTTTCAGGATGAAATAAACAGTGTACAAGAAAAAACAGGTGCTGTGCAGTGTTTAGAAGTGCATCTGCAGGAAATAACCAGGGTGTGGCATGTTCTTTTGGAGGCGATGTTTTCATATATGTTCCCCAGTGGCACCAAGGACAGAGAAGAGAGGCTGGGGAAGTTCCTAATAGAGGCACTGAAATAAGTGGTATCTAAATCATAAGAGAAGCCAAATTCTTGTAAGGATTTTGGCAAATAGCCTTTTATGGTCTCATCTCTCTTTATTTTTCCTCCTTTCCATATGTTTTCCATAAACTTTCCAATTATTCTGAGATGAAGTTAAGAAGACACACATAAAGAATCAGCTCACTGCTGGTAAGTGTTACAGAGATGCTGGACTGCAAGAGTGAAGTGGGGGAGCTGAGAAAACTTGCCATATCTGACTTCAAATGTGTGCAGGTTGGCCACTGGAATAATGTTTGTGCACCACAACTGGCCAGAAAAAGACCAGCGTAAACAAGGAAACAGAGACTTTAATGCATTTGAATTGGCCCTCTAATTGGGGAAGTCAAAGACCTAGAGTTTGGATTGCAGGTGGGTGCTTAAAACCATAGTATTGTTTAGACAATGAGTTTCAAAAACGAGGATGCACAAATGCTATCATAACACTAACAGCTATTACTACTTAAGCATCTCTAAAGTGAGCTAAAAAAGTGGATTTACCTGTTCCAGTATACACACTGTAGTTGTTTGTTAGTGCACTGTTAAAAAAAACACCAACAAGCTCTAAAATATTTTAGTTTGAATGTGGGGAAACACACTGGTCAGACATTTTAAAAAGAGAGAGTGTATCTAAAAGGAGTAGCCACGTAGATCATACATTTAAACTATCAAAAGAAAATTCAGTTATTGTTTGGAGGATTACCTAATATTGGTTTAGTGAGTATGTATATTCAAAGCACCTGGTTGAACAGCCAAGATCTAAAAGGATCTGCACCTTTCTGTCACGCAAAATGACAAAGACAATTCTTTCATATATTCTAAAATACTTAATAAGGAGGCATAGAAGCCTCTGAATTAGGGAATGTAAACTCTCATAGTCAATACCTTGTTTATATTTGCATTTTCCTAATTTCTTGTGAATAAATGTCCGCACAGAATATTTGGCAACGATGAATCCAGATATTAATTTTATATAATGACTTTTTCTTTGTAAGTTGGCCTTTCCACTTCCAAATTTATACCACACTCTCAACTTGAGAAATTAAATAGAACCCTATTCACTTGAAATAAGCATGAGATATTCAGCCCAAGTCTTCCCCTGAAAAGTGAAAATTTTATCCATTTGCACTTCTGGACTCGCAAGGTCTTATGTGTACAATGGCTGGGATCTGTCTAGATATTTATTCGTTCATGAAAAAGCATCTTTCACCTATTAGAAAGTACTGACTTTGGAACAGGACAGTTACAGTCTTGATTTTCTATTTGTCCATTCCTTTTGGGGGCAACACATTATCCCTCCAACTGCCTTGCCCTTACTGTACACACCATCTAAGAAACAATGCTTGCTTTTTAGGCCATGGGTGGTAGGGTGTAATCAGAGCTGCAAACAAAGTTTTTTCAATTAAAATGGGATATTAAAACTTCATATTAAAGCCTAAGAAAAGGTCTCATCACTTCTGCTTTTGCATTTTAGTGTAGTTAAGTGCATAATACAACCCTAAGCAATTAAATAATGGAAAGCAAACTTCTCTGATGGTTGCAGAAAGTTTTTATTATACAACACAATGATAGATTTCTTCCCCCTGCTTCTGACTTTCTGTTGACATTGGTGTTGCTTATCTTTTCCAGCCTCCCACACATATTGATTACCTCTCAAGCCGATGCCCTCTGTTCTCCCTTGACTTGCTGCTTTATCTCGCTCTGTAACACTTGTACATTTTTAGTTACTTCTATTTGTACACATAGGCCAAATTTATCCTTGGTTTTCTGCCAGGGAGTTACATCAAGTATAAATTTGACCCTCTCAGTCTTTCCTACTGCTTCTGAAATCAGGTTTCCAAGCAGATGAAGACTGCGTACCCATGATGAAGTATTTATAGGGTAAGACTTGACCCTGCACACAGAGAGAAACAAAAGATCTCTAATCAAAACTAGAGCTTCTTCATAGGCACAATCACATGATTTTAAGTGTGTGACAGACTTTCTGTCCTCCACTTGCTGCCAGAGATTTCTGCAGTAACACGATGAGCACATAGGTTTTGGGGTGTATTCTCTGCTGTATTCTGTGTGTAACTTCAAGGCTGATTTAAGCCTTCTTCGTGATCCTGTTATCTTCAGCTGTTGGTATGCCACTGAGTCCTCCAGCACAAGTGTGAGGAGGAGAGTGTCCCCAGGGAACAGCTGAGGACTGTGCCAGGTTCCAGCCACACTTCAGCAGTGCCCTGCTTCTCCTGGGAGTGATATGGAAACCTGTGTGACAGCTTTGCGCACACATGAGCCTTCTTTGACTCCCCAGGAAATGTCACATCCAAGGAATGCACATCTCTTGGATCATAACGTAGAATAAATGCTGGAATATAATTTATACTTAAAGTACATTTCTTACTTCTATATGCAGAAAATACTGCAGTCTTTGCTAACAGAAGCAACGCCAATTTACTCACTTTCACCCATGTGGTACAGAAAAATATTGTTCAATTTGAAGGAATCTGAAACCCACAGCAACAATTTTTAGATGATTTATACTGATTAATATATGCCTTATATGGCTTTGTATTTAGTGCTTCACTCATTGCCCTTGAACTTTTCCTGTCTCTAGGGAAGATTGGCAAAAATGGATGGATTTTTTTGCATATGGATTTTGTTTCTGGATTATAGCATGGTTCTACATTCAAATTTATTGTAATGGTAAAGAAATAGTAGAAAATTCATACCAGTTAACCAATAAACTAGCAGAAGGTAAGTGAATTCAGTTTCTTAGCTTCTGAGTAGGATAGAAAGGTAAAAACTTTTAAAAATACCGATGTAAACACAGTAAAGGTTGTAAAAACTTAAGTTTGACTTCTATTTTAATTGCTTGAACAACATGACATTAAGGACAGCTTACTAAGGGCAATATTTTTAAAGATGAGAAATATTTCACATCTTAATGCATGGTGTTCACTGTGATGCAATTACCCATTTTAATATATTTTTCCTAAATTAACCAGTATAACCAAATTTACTCACAATGATTACACTTATCACACATTTTATACATATGGCTACATCTGGATTTGTGTGTATATTCAACCATTCAGTGTTTGACTTTAAGAAATTTACGTAATTTTTAATGCAATCATTGAGAAATATATCATCTCTGACAAAAAGGCAGAGCAGGCAGGATACTGAAATCACCTTTTAAAGATATCTCTAATCACTCCGTGCAAAAATATCATGAAGAGTTTGTGCATTCATGGTGCAAAAACCCACAGGGGATGAATCCTTATTTTCCCTGGGAGATTTATTCTAGCAGCATAAAACACTCTACTGGCAGAAGTTTTTATTCATATTTATCTTGCATTTCCCCTTTTTCAAGCATTATCTTATTATACCACCATCTGACTCTGATTTATTGTATTATGTGTTTTAAATTATACTTCTAGTCCTTTTTATCAGTTGTTGTGAGAATATGACTTCTATAGTGTTTGCAAAGTCTATTCTTTCCTAGAGCACTTTGGGAGCTAACAGTGATCAAAAAACCTAGATGAGAAATAGAACTTATTGGAAGGATTACAACCTGATATACAGTTTAATAAATTATATATTGCTATACTAATATTGCAGTACTTCTGTACTGAACATAACCTGCAAAGAGCGAAGGCATTTTGGAGACAAAAACCAGAAAATTAATGGGTTTAGTTTTCCATATTCAAATAAAATTTAGCTGTTGTTTTCCAGACAGGTGTATTTTAAATTAGTTTTTAAAGTAAAACCATGAGGATATTAAATAACTCTATCAGTAACTATGTGAGAAACACAAGGTTTGAAACCTTGACTATTTTACAGTTTTCCTTCTTTTCCTGGTAGGGTTCAGAAATATGATGATTTTGTTGTAATGTTTGTGTTGACAGGTGAAGTTCTCAGAAGTCTTGTCAGTCAGCTCTTGGTGTCTACATCATGGTTCACAAACAAGGTCTCTTCAACTGTCCTATTTTTAGACCAAAGAACTGGAGCACGGGGATACAGACTCTCACCTGTGATCAGGAAGCTCCTAGGTCTCTGGTCTAACACTAGGTGAGCTTTCCACTACTGGCCTTATGCTCCATCATTATGGAGAGGAATGATATTTGTAGCACAAAAAAAGTACAGAGAAACATAATCACCGCTAATAGAGCATTGATCTGGAGGACAGAGCTCTGACACAAAGCATTTTTCACTGTGCAGGTGTCCTTCCTGGGATCTCCTGTGGCTGACCACCAAAGAGCAAATTGGAGAACAGTTTGCTATGATTTGAGGCTTGCTTTCTCTTGCCTGCTCTTCCCTTGCCAAACACACAAGGAAAGTTCTGAAGCTAAGCCATCTTTTTAAAGATGAAAAAAGTGATATTTTACAAACTTTCTCCCACTACATAAGCCAAACTTTCCGATTTCAAATGATGCACACAGTATCTAGTTTAATATGCAAGGCAGTTTGGGCCTACCCCTGGCAGTAAAGTAGGCCTGCACCTGTTCTCTGCTCTCTGTCATCTCCTCAGCCACTTTAAAGTTTGAGTGTGAATATAGTATTTCACTTGTACATTGTAGCTGTTGTCTAAACCTGGACTCAAGCAGGCGACCTATGCAATGACTTGGACCTCGACAAATAATAGTAAACTCCTAAATTAGGCAGATTTCCCTCACCAGATATGTATCCTATTTCAATATATCCCACAGAACTCAGATTCTTGCTTCACAGTTACAACTGAAAGCTATACCAGCAAAACAATGTGAACATTAATGGTATTAACAGGAGAAGTACTGGAGGTTGCCTACCAGCCATTCAAATGATTTTTTTCTTCTGTACAACACACACCAGTTTGAGAGTGTTCTTTCAACTGATGCAAGAAAAGGGTTTTGTCAGTTATGTTATTTTATGTAAAAGTTTAATCTCTATATTGGGTTTCTTACATAAGAAAATCAGCTACTGGTTTATTTCTATTAAGGAAAATTTATGTTCATTTTGAGTGAAATACCCTGAAAGAGTAAGATGGAATACTCCACAGCCAAAGGAAGTGTTTACTTAGAGCCTTTATGAAAAGAATTATGGTGATTAAAATCATCAATCCTGCACTGAGTATTATCAGTCCTAAACCTTTAAATAGCAATAAGCATTGTTTGGAATTCACATTCAAGCCAGTATGATAGGAAATTTTATATTGAGAATTGCTGGTACCAGAAAGCCCATGTATAATCACCATTAGATATTGACTAAACACTTAGGTTCTTTTGAAATCAATTTGTCTAGAGAGATTGAAATACCCCTGGGTCACATTTAAACTGAATACAAAACATCGGCCTCCATCTGTTTTTCTATTTAAACTAAAACCAAATCAAGCAGAGAGGACGAAGGATTTCTAAAAAATCCCACGTATAAGATGTTAGGGGTTGATTAGGCTCATCTGGTTTTCATAGCCCAATGTAACATTCTTTTTATTGTATTAAATGTTTCAGGTGTAATTTACTTTGTTTGCAATTATGTTGATTAAGGTGCTTAAGATCCTCATATTTGAATGTCACTAGATGATCAGGAGTCTTGAATTAGTTATTTTCATGCTTCTCCCTTACATGAACATCTAGCCATACTTAACTCTGTTTATCTCCCTATCTTGTGAAAATCTAATTTCTGAGATTTCTGTGGACTTGGCCACACAGAAAGTCACAGTCTGAGCCACAGTACTTTTTAGAAATAAGAGGTCTAAGAGAGAAGCAGGAGAAACACCTATGGAGTGGTGAAAACATTAGAAAAATACAGGAGAAGGGTATTTCAGGAGAAAAAGAGACCAAAAGTTCAAAGGTACAAAGTGTTATCAACTCAAACAAAAACACTGAGAGATGAGAAAAGGAGGGAATTGGCTGAGGCAGATCTTGAGGTGACTCTATTTTAAAATTTGGCTACAGCTTTGAGACTTCATCTTGTAAAATTTACATCTTCATGTAAATTCAAGTTTTTTTACCACTGTGAAAGATAGCTAAGGAGCTAGTGCTTAGTCCAAATGCTAAAGCCCAGGTGTCATTTTGGATGTGTTGATTCCTTGAACCCCACTGAACTCATATAGCATGGCTGAGATCCCTGGCTGGCCTGTCATGGGAGTGGGGTAAGGCGGGTGCCTGGTGGGGATGGTCAGGGTGGGGGTGACCTCTGGACCCTCCTAAATGGGTATTTGAGTGTAAGCAGGATCTCAGCAGGAGTCCAGTCTCCGAGAAGGACGTCTTTCTCCACCCAGACTGCCTCCAGCCACCTGAATTTACTGCACTTCAGGTCATGACTGTGCTTCCCTTCATGCTCTGCTAATACTTCTCTTATTACTTCACCGCCTATACTGGTCCCGATACGTCACAAAACTTAAGGTTAATATGTCTTCTTTGCTTCCTTCCTTTGCTGTAGAAAGCTCCTCAGTAGTGGCCTGGGGATTAGCAAGAGCAGGGTGGGAAGCTCTGTGCAGGGTAAATGCTGTTTTCCTTCCGTTTCCTGCTGGCAAGCTCTGTTAGAGAAGTACTAATTTGCTAATAATGTGGTTCCACAAAGTGGCTGAGCTAAGTTTGCTTGGCACCAGGTGTAGCTGAAGAGCAAAACAGCCTGAGCTCGGACAGGCTTGTTCTGCTGGCACACACATAAAACAGCTGTCCTGACCCTGCAGCATCACAGTCTGTTCTGTCCCTCTCCTCACACCTCAAATGATTATCATGCTTAGCAGAGTGCATCATCCTATATCAGACTCCCCTCTGCAACTGAGATTTCTCAGCTTCCCTGCTGGGTTTCACCACTTCCTTCTCAGTACAGAAAGCCCACCAGATAAAGCTGGTTAGTCATGGAATGGTGGAACAGAAGAAAAGCAATAGGAATGCATATGAAGGATTTGCCCATGACGTGGTTTTGTGGAAGGAATATCAGAGACTGGTGTTTCTGACCCCTTAGCCTTAAGAGAGGAGGGCTTTCCTAATGGGGAAGTACTGTTCTTTTTTTTTTCACTTCCACATGGGGCAAGTCAGCAGACTCTCCACATTTATAAACAGTTTTTAGATGTAGGGAAGAGGAAAACCCTGTTGTTTTTCCAGCTGCGTGGCCAGGTAGTGGGAAAGGCCTTAATTAGAGTTTATAGTCAAGATATTAAAACACAGGAAGTGCGAAAATAAATAATGTTTTCTTTGCATTTTAAACCGACTCCATATGTAGTGCCACCTTAAAAATATTGGAATATATCAGCATTGGTTTAAATATTTTAATAACTAAAGGGAAGAATAGGGAAGGATATAGGAGACTTTAAAATCTGTAGTACCCTGCACAAGACAAGTACCATTTAATATTTAATATTGGATTCAGCCTTTATCACTTTTGGCTGAGAAGTATATACTACTAGGTGGCAGAATCCCAAAGCACTAATAAAGAGATTAGAAAAATATTCCACCAAAAAAACCCCCCAAACCTGAAATAAACCAACAGAAGAGATCTTCTCATTAGGAAAAAAACTAGAAAGGCAAAAGTTGTAAAATGATGAACATTGGCAAAGCATGTGACACGTGTTCTTCAATATTTTCTATAAATGTAAGTGCACTGAATCAATTAAATAAATCTGTCATTCCAAGGTAAGACAAGGAAATAGCCTTAACTAAGCAAAATGAGTCAGCAGAACTTGATATATCCTGATAACATATAAATGCCACTGAGCTGACTGAAACATTCTGTTTAAACATGGAAAATTGTTTATTGCAGGATTGTTTCTGTTAAAACATTTGATATTTTTATAGTAAAAGAGTTTTTGATGAGATGGACTGTTAATATGATCTGATGTGGTGATTTAAATATTTGCAATATGGCATTCTGGGCAATGTGGCATTGAAAATTGTGTAAATTTACAACTTTCATGATATGAGCATTGAAAGGGACAGGCCAGTCAAGGGTTTAACTTGCCAGTGTGCCTAAGCAACTCCACACAGCGTTCCTGCTCATCCTTCCCTACATCTGACAAACTGCATAGGAAGGAGGACAATAGATAAGTACCAGGTGTACAATTAAAACATCAAATGATGAGCAATTGAAACCGTCTAGTATATTCCTAACATAGGTACAATGCAACCAATCCAAAATACAGAAGTGGTACAAATATTTAAGTGATGGTTTATTTGCAATATGTGCAAGGAGACAGTTACACAGCTGCGCCTCTGTAATTCTGCCAGCTGATTAGTCTTGTCTATTTTGTAACTCCTTAGAGGAAATAAGGAGATGAAGTACACCCAGAAAGCCATGTGAGCAAAAGGCCTGTGAAGAGAATTGGGAGTAATTCAAACTCAGTTGAACAAAACAGTTTTTCAGGGTTTAGATGTTCGCGATGAAGATGCACAGAACAAAGGAAGAAGACAGTCGTCAAGCGGTTGCATACATCTTTTTCACTTCCTGCTCAATTGCTTGCAACCCAGTTCATGTCACATAGGATGCTCATATCCCCATGACTGCAGATCCTTGATCTTGATATAACTGAATCCCCCAAATGACAAAAGAGTTGTGGCAGGAAGATGGCAGTTTTTTGAGACAACCTGAGACAGCAGGGCCTGAGAGTCAGGCTGATGAGGAAGGAATGCCAGGACAAACATCATCTTCCAAATTGACCGAATTCCTCAGAATTTTATACCTAACCCAGAGCCTGCGGCTTCACTCTTTACCCAGGTGCAATACTCAAGTTGTTACTGCTGTTTTTGAAAGGACTATAACTTATTTATCCCTTCAAACCCTCTCATTTCCCTGTATTTGCCTTCACTAATGTGTGGTAAATGTGGCATGGTAAAAGCACACAGAGCCTGTAAAACATACTTCCTTTTCAGCCTGCACATTTGTCCTCTATGGAGGATTTAGCCCTTATCACCCACTCACTGGAGTCACACGTGAATGCACAGCAGAGATTTGTCATTAGGTTAACCATTAACTGACAACCCTTATGAACCTGGACACCAAAATTCGTGGCTTATACAGCTTAGTCATCATCCACCTTGAAGGAAGTGCGGGGGACCTATAAATCACTCCAATAAATTACCCCCCTCCCCCTAAGAAATGTAGTCAAAGCACTCCAGAAATAAAACCATATGGCACAATCATGTCAGCTCTGTTTATATAAGCTGTTCCTAGAAACAGCAGTAGTGTAATAGCAGATTTCCATATACTGAATCAATATTTGAGTGTTTGAGACCAGGTGTTTTATAAGATGCCATTAAGTGAGCAGAGCACATTAGCAGGTTCAAAATAGACTGTGGAGGGTTCCTCAGCCCCTGTGTCTCCACTTGCATTCCTCAGTCTCACAGCACCAACATGTACTCTCCAAGTCCTTTTGATTGGATTCAGCAGACCCAAACAGATTGTGACTATCGTGCCTGGTTTTTGCTCAGTGTTTCATGCATTTAGGACCAGCAATAAGAAACTAATGAACTGATGTTTATTTGACTAATAGCTCCTGGTGGACGTGCTCATTGGGTTACACAGGCTTTCAGAGGTCTCATTTTTGCATTGCATTGTTTCTAGGTTGAGGTGCGGTGGCTTTAGCTGTACATTAATGAGTGCCTGCATGGCTGGAGATATTTGTCTGTCATTCAGCTTAAGGCAGAAAAGCACAGGCTGTGCTGACTGGCTTACCAAGCGCTTGGTGCAGTTGTAGATGTATGGTTTAAAATAAAAGGTATAGAGTTTTACTGCATTCTTATCAGTATGGAATTTAGCTTGTTTGCAAGAAATATAAGATGCGATGTTAAAATTATATAGGAATTATTCTGGCTATTGTATTCTGTTGTGTCATACTGTATATGACTATGTATTTTTGCATTATTCAGCATTTTAAGCCACTATCTGAAAATCAGAATGTTTTACAGTCTACTGAAAAATTTATATTTTCCTAGATATAAGGTGCTTTATATTAATAAAATCCAAGTTACCTATGTCTATCCTTTCCCTGTGCAGCAGACTGAATTAATAGTGAGAGAGTAAATGTTAACTTTTTCAATATTTTTCTCAGGGAGAAGCAAACTTAATGCCTACCAGGAAATTTTTGAAGCTCCCAGGCTGCTGAGACGATGGATGACATAAACATACATTTCTGCTTTTTTTCTCCCACTCTCCATTGCTTATTTCCAAGTCAGCTGTAGCCTGCTACTAGAAGAATATTGGATACTCTTGCCTCAGGTAGTTTTGTTGATTCCATTCTGCTTGATGATATACTGGCAAACTTCTTTGTATAAGTAATGATATTAATAAATATAATAAAAATAATTATTGATTATTAACTTTTAGTTATTTTAAGCAAATTATCACCACATTTATGACAACTTTTGTATATGAACAGAGATTTCTTTAAAAGATAGTTAATTCTAGTGATTAGAATATGTATTTGAATAGACAGCAACTCAAATTTGCTTTGTTTGTTTCATTTTTGATAAAATATTTGAACAGTAGATCCAAAATTTGATAATGAAAAATACATTATATTCCCCTAAATTTGAGGTCAGAAGTCTCCTTAGGCTTTATTTATCAAAAAAACTCTACTTTTCACCCTCAAGATTAGCTGGAAATTAGGACTAAATCTGACTTTCCATTTTGCGTAATATTCAGTTTACAAAATTTGACAAACCACGGCAATGTGTGAGTGCCATCTTTCTGAGATCTGATTTTGATCTAGTGTTGTTCCCTGTAACACCAATGTAAACCTAATTCCATTTTTGGAAAAGCCTGGAAGAATGCAACTGGCAAAGGGATTTTTGTGGTCTAGCACTGTTCTGCAGTTCCCAGGCAGCACTCTGGGGGCAACAAAGATAATAGCGGCAAGAGCATTTTATTTAATCAGAATAGGATCTGGTATAGGTGGGCTCCAACCACATCCAAGTTTTTACAATGTATTTTCCTAGAACTGACCTGTAATCTTATGAATCTTTATTATTTCTTTGTGTGTGTATGGGGGTGGAAAATGTTATTTATCCATCACTATCTCTTCAAATGAGAGACTGAATAATATTTCAGTTATAGTTAGGGCACCATTCAGTAGGGTGCTTTTCTGGCAGATTTATCATGAAAATCAATGTAGAGTTTTTATTTTTGTGCGATATTAGAAACTGCCTGTGAAATTACACAGTATTTCTTTACTTTATAGGTCTTTTAGGAGTGATACTGCAGCGCTGAATGAAAGTGGAACATTGCTCAATGGTTCAAATGGCATTCAGATGTCACAACTATAATACTGCACAGGAAGGAGAATAAAATAAATGTGAGAACTCAGAAATCTGCTTTTTCAAAAGGTGAAAGTATAATATATATGTGTCTATTCACCTTTTTTTTGATAGAAGACTTTTGTAAACTTTATTTCAGTAAATATTTCAGTTTTGGGGTAAAAGTAATTTTTCACGAAAATATAATTTCACATAACCCCCCGTATCTCCTCCCTCCCAGAGCACAGACGATCACATTTCCATTTCAGCAGATCTCATACAGTTCTCAGGAAAGTAACCAGATTTTGTGTGTTTTACCATGTTCCACTGCAGACTCTTGATAGAAATTTTGCCAGGATATAACCTAGATACCAGTGAGATTGTAGGAAATTGATAGCTATCCAAATATTGTTAGAAACAAGACCTTTTTTTGGCTCTGTATCAGGTATATAGGGGCATAAATACTGTGGCTATTAGTGGAAAGTATGTTCTCTGATTAGACAATGCAGAATAGGCAAAAGATTAAACAACCATTCAATTTGTTGAAATTTTACAATATTCTTTTAAAAATTGAAATTAAATAGTCCAATTCCATTTAAAAGTGGAAAAAAAGTAATTTGAAATAAGTTGAATTTTTAGGCAATTTTAGTATATTTCATTTATCATCCAATTCTCTTCTGTGACCAAAATTTAAGCAAGATGCACCAAGTCTCCTCTTGTTAGAACTAAGGCAGTCCCTCATAGTAGTTCTACAACCACACTCCATCTTGGAATTCAGAATTGGAATTCTCCACCTGGTTCAGACTGAATCTCTGTTCTACTAAATAGAAGGATCCTGGACCAGATCCTAATTAAAACATATCTTCAGAAATGTAAGAATACACATGTATTGAGATTGCAATAACATCTTTCAGCACGGTGATTGAAAGTCACTTTCAAGTTTAAATTGACAAAATTCTTTTCCTATGAAAGTTTTTGTGAACTGATAGTCCAAATGAGTTTGAAAAGGAATGTTTAAAGATCAGAATTACTTAGAGGACAGGAAATTTAATTTAAAAAAAATCTTTCAAATTAATGTATTTTAAATTCTAGCAGCTTCACAACTCAAAAAAGCACATGAGAAAAAACTGGGATTGTCAGTTGAAAAGTTTATTGTTCTTTTGGGCCCTGAAAAAGAATCACTGTCTTTGTAAAACTCTCACAGTTTATTACTGATGCATTTTGATAAGACCTTATTAGAGGCTGAGACTGCTGAGCCCTGATTTATCCTCCATTAGCAACTGGATATCATGAAGCCATTCACCCACTTACCACTACCCTCCTCCTGGTGGGATAGGCAAGAAAAGCAGAAAAAAAGCCTGAAATTCATGGCATGAGATAAAAATAGTTTTATAAACAAAATTAAGTAGAATAGTAATAATAGTAATAATAATGATAATAACAATAATGATGATGAGTATGGCAATAACAATAATAATAATGAGTATGGTGATGAAAAAGACAGAGGAATAAAACCCCAGAAAGGGGAGTGATGCACAGTGACAGAATGTCTCAGCCCCTGCTGACCAAAGCCCAGCCTGTCCCCCAGCAGCGACTGCCCCCTCCCAGCCAGCTCCCCCCAGTCTGTGTCCTGGCCATGTTGGTCTGTGTATGGAATATCCCTGTGGCCAGGTCGGGTCAGCTCTCCTGGCCGTGCTCCCCCAGCCTTTGGGCACCTGATCGCTGCAGAGCCCGGGACACTGAAATGTCCTGGGTTTAGGGCGAGCACTGCTGAGCAACATCCCAAACACCTCTGAGTCACCAGCCTGATTGTCACACTGAATCCAAAGCACATCCAAAGTACTGGCTGCTAAGAAGAAAGTTAACTCTACCCCAGTTGAAATAGGATAGATGTTAATATAATATACTGTGAGAATTAGTGAGGTAAACGTCAACATTTAACTTAGAACCACTAAGCAACACTTTGACAAGTCGTTTTGACCTTTTTCACCTACACAGAATTCTTTCATGTATGCACAGTTATGCATGTGAGTGTTTGCCTGTGCGTGTTAAACCTTTTCATATCAAATATTTCTGCTTCGCCAGGTTTTTTAAGGCAAGAAGGCTAAAGATGCATATTTTCAATTGTAGGAAACTTCTGTGCTTTACTAATGTACTTTAGTATAATGTAACAATTTAAAAATGACTGGTACAGTTCATTAAGAATTAATCTGCATCATTGTTTTGACCAAAGTTCCACAGAATGAATACTACTGAATCATGAGTTAAATTAGATATGAATAAAAGAAATCATGCTTGCTGTGCTTAATTATGGATAGAAATAAAAAATAAGTACTTAGGAAAAATCCAAAATGACAAATCCAAACACTAACGTAGTTCTACTAAAGTGTGAGAATGGGAAAGGAAGATTTTGTAAAGATACTAGGTAACAAAATCCCATGAGTATTTTGACTGTCTGTAAAATAATGGCTTCCTAATTTAAACCCAGATAATACTGCTTTTATCCAGTAAAATCCTCCATAGTGAAGAGTCCTTCATGGGCTCTTTCTGTGAACAGCGAACACTGGTTCAAAATGTTGTCCTAGTTAAAAAAATAAAAGCAAATCCCTTTTAGAATTCAAAAGAGTTACTTCCTAGCAGAAAAACACAAAAAACCACTTAAACTTGTTAGTGTGTGTGCTCTCGTACCCAAACTACTTTCCTATACGTATCCTGTTTGCACTCGAGAGTCAACAGGTACAAAGTCTGCTGAGTTTTCAGCAATGATACTTGGGCTGTGATTTCTCCACTGTCAATACAGTCTACTTGGTAGGGGAGAGACAGAAAAGCAGTTTCCTGACTACTGTTAAAATTTAGTACAACTATTGAATCTTATTTTCTCCTTTTTTTTCCTGCAGGAAATATGTTTTATATAACTTCGCCCCGTTAAGCTCTGAATGAACCATGTTATAACAGAATTGTCTCCCCAGCAACTTCTACACCTCTCTATTCTCCTTAAGTTGGCATAAAAATCTCCTGGGCATGATCCAGTCCTTTCTTCCCTTTGTTAGGTTTACTGTGGAACACCAATGTAACCCTGGAACATACTGACAGATATTTTGAGATCCCCAATATTGTTGATTCATGAAAGGGAATGCATGAAAGTTCTTTGGCTTTTTTTCATTTTTCTTGAGATAATGTTTAATCCTTAGGAGTTTAGCTATTGTATTTAATTTGACAGAATAATTAAGTTTGGAGAGGATCTCAAGGTGTCATTCCTTCAATCTGTGTTCACCTAAGCTGCTTGTGATTAATTAGAAAAGAAAGAAAAAGGTTACAGTCCAATTCAGAATTCTCCCCTTTGACCTACAGTTTTTTACTGGATCCAGCAAAAGCTTAAATTCAAAAGGGAACTAAAAAGATAATTGAAATATTTAATTAAGCTGCTAAAAATTACAGTAAAGTATTTATTGAGCAAAACCCCTCATCTCTAGCCAAAGATACAATTTGTTTGTTTCAGTGTTATCTGGAAATATAAAAGATTATGCCTTGAACTGTGGAATTGAAACAGATCTGGCTTTTTACTAGTATTTTACTTTTTATATTTTCAATAAATATAAAGACAAGATAAATATACTCACCAGGAGAATGACCCAATGGTTTATATTTGGGTATGGTTACTCACTTGGTGATTGGGGTTGGTTACTGCCTATCAGCTTTTCTTTCTAAAACTATAGTTAGAAAAATAATAGGGGCTTCTTTTTGCTTTAAAATGCAACTGTAAAGTAGTAAGCCATTGTCTTTACATCTGACATAATAATTTTTACTTTGTTCTTCTTCCTTAATAATAGGAAAAGGGAATTGGTGCTCGTAGATGTACTTCAGAACAGGGGAAAGGAAAAAAGCAAACCTAATCAACAATGAAAGCAGAAGGGTAGGATCCACTCTTCAAAAGCTTTAGCAGTTCAAACCCCACTTTGTGGGACCTGCAGAATCCCTTGGCTAAAATAAATAGGTAGCTACTTTCCAGAAAAAATAACAAGGTTTCTTAAGAATACAGCTACTAAAAAATGAACGATGCCCTGGACATTTACGGCAGATAGTTTTGCAGAAGTTTGTTTCAAAGACTTACCTCAAAATTAAACATCTAACTATACTGCAGGTTTATTTTCACAGCCACTAATGCTAACCAACATCTATGCTTATAGACTGATTCTTTCTTAGAGAGGGGACTGACTTAAAGCTGAGCCACATATTCTTGGTTTGGCACTTTTTTTCTCAAGCATGCCAAAACACGGCATGCCTGAAAACATCTCTTGCTTGGACAAAAGTAAAACAAGACATTATTTGTATTTCTGATGCCTCCCAGGCATCTCTTCTTCGTAGGAAGTGCTGCAAATTTGTACATTCTGCATCACATTGGTCTGAGATAAAGGAATATCTGAATCTACCATTTGAAAAAGGAGTGAGTTAAATGAACTTCTGGAGTATTTTTCCAATTTTATATTGCCATAGTTTTATTATATAAAGACTTTGCAATTACAATAAAGAACAATGCTATTGGTCATGTGCTTGATAAATTACATAGCAAGTATAAAGCATGCACAGTATTTTGCCAAGAAAATAGTTTTCTTTTTTTGTGAGATGACAGTGAATTGAAAATTATGAGTTGCAAATCCTCGCACTTCTTAGAAAAGATGTACCAAAACTGCTTCTACATCTACAGTATTAAAATTTTCTACTTATTCCTCTAGTCTTATGCTAATCCACAATTTTAGGAACATAGACAACTATTAACACATTGTCCTTTGTAGAACTATACTTTCGGAGTGCTGGAATACCATAGAGCAATATTTCATTTATAGAATTCAGAAGTTTTGTTTGGAATATTGTTTCTGCCTTTTTACAGTTATTTGTTTTGAATGTGTCAAGTCATTTTACCAATCTGTGATGTGCAGGCTTGCCAAAGCAGAATACTTTGAGGTTGGAAACACATTTCCATAAATCTGAAGCAGCAGCCATTCTGCTGATAAAAATAGCTTAGTATATTGCATTTATATCTTGATCTGACCTGTAAGTAGTATTTTTGTGATGTTAAGGGGGGGTCTTGAGAATAATCCAAGAATAGGAGAATATTATATGAGCATATTACAGTGGCCTATAACTCTAAATATGCTTCACCATCTTGAACATCAATGATTGCTTCAACAGCAATCATTGTCATTATTTGAGATAAGAAACTTCTCAGATTGTTTTGGAAATAAAATGCAGGCCTATATAATCTTTTGCTGATATGTCCCACAGTGAAGGTTGTCTTGAAGAAGAATTTTGTAATCAACACATACCAGGTTATTGTGCAGATAATTTAGGGACCAAGGCAAAATTTTGAGAATGATTAGATATATCTGACACATCTACTCATTTTAGGGTGATTACTACCCTGCAACTTTTATTTGCTTTTACTTTCCTGAGAGCTAATATATTAGTCATTTCTAGAATAAAGTATATTATGATGATTTTTGAGGATATTGAAATGGAAAATTTCAGACTACTGTTTAAATATAAGTACAAATAAAAATAAAAATAAATATAAACATACTTCCATTCACTTTTAATTGAAGTTCAATTACAAAAACTTCAAAATGTATAAATCCTGTAAATCAAAAATGCAAACTTTCAAAATTTTTTTCATTTTATATCCTTTATAGACACATAATTGGGCTTCACTCAACCTTTTCTGTTTGAAGTTCACTTTGAGATTATTGACTACACACATAAATTCAGACAAAAAATTAGGGCAGAAAATAAAGCATGTGGTTTCTTCCCGTAATAACTCATGGTTTATTAAAGTTCAGAATCTGTGTGCTGTTTTTTCATAAAGTTAGTTCAGTGCAGAGAAGAATAAAATCCCTTGTATTTCAAAACTTTAATTTGCTTTACATTGTTTTCTGGCTTGATGTACATGTTGCATACAATTTTCAGTCTAAGCTAATGGAAGGGATCACATCTTGGTGCTAAGAAATACCTCAATTTTATCTACATTTTTCTTCTTTAGAGTCACTCCTCTTTTTTTTTTTTTTTTTTTTTTTTAATCGA
>VZRQ01010462.1:435952-466720 GCA_013397975.1 Machaerirhynchus nigripectus
TTTTTTAATCGAGTTTTTCTTAAACTTGAATCTTAATGAATAATTGTTTTGATTAGGAATGACCAACATCCTTTTATGTCCATGTTTCTTTTAATGCAAACTCTTAACTGAAGATCAAGATAAAGAAGTGTGTGCCTTTGTGCCAGTACAGCTGGTATGTTTTTTATCAACCCTGTCTTATTGAGGTGTGTAGTTTCGTGCCTTGGCATGGCAAGCTGCAGCCTTCCCGGAGAGCGCTGTGGGGATCTCTAAGGCAGAGCAGCCGCGCTGCGTCCCGTGGCCTCTTCCAGGCTGCCCCTCACTTGCTCCAGCCGGCTGTGGCTCCGCAACAATGGTGATAAAGGAGGGGAGAAGGTTCTCCAGATGGGGACTGTAGAGAATCTTTATTCCATGCTGGCTCCCAGAAGCCTAGGACCAGCACATGTGGTGGCTCCCAAAGGCTGAGGGCCAGCACATGGCATGGTTAGCCCAGGCAGAGAGAGGGGAGCTGTTGGCAGCCTGATCCCCAAAGGCAGAGAGGATCACATGGCCTGTAGCCAGTGGTTTTATCTGGGGACAAGGGAGCGGAGAGCTCATGGGCTCTCAGGGCATAGGGGCAGCACATGGGCGCAGCTGGGGTAACAGAATCAGTGGGAGAAACCCGAGGGAGTGGTTCGGACTAGGGGCGGGGAAGGGAGGAACAGTGTGGGAAGAACAGCCATGTAGTAAGAGGAGGAGTGGGGAATTACAATACCACACTGTCTTACTTGACTTCTGTGTTAAACAAGGATCATTCCTTTCAGGGATATAAACAAACAAATTTTCTGGAAAAGTAACATTCAGAAAAAAATAGTTTCTTTTTTGAACTCCTTTCATATGCTATCTAATTCAACTTCATTCTCAGTGGAGAATTCATTGTCTTTAGTTGTCTTCAGGACAATGATCTAAAAGGACACAGAGAACAGTGAAAAGATATTGATACTGAATCTTATCTGGTAACATCGTTGTTTCCACAGTGTCCTGGCCCACCAGACTGACAAAAAAAAGCTCTACTGACCCTCATCTCGGGTATGTATAATTTTGCTTCACAACTGGTAGAAAAAGTCCCTGACTTGTTACAATTCTCTCCTGAATGTTCATTGTTCAGAAACAGGTTACTAGGATTGGTGAACTCCTTGTCTAACAGATATTCTTCTCCCTAAAAGTCCTCTCTCACCCAGGACTCACAGTGCACAGAAGCTGTTGAAATATAATGTCTGAAACTCTTTGCTTCTACAAGCAGCTATGACCTGAGTTATTTTTAAATTATGACTTTGTCTAAAATAGCAAATATATCCATCCTTCTAATTTTCTGGATATTAAAAAGTTCAAAGGATGAAAAAAGTAGATTTGACACACTTAATGTTTTCTAGGTACCAGCCTGATATAAGTTTTGTTGTAATACTCAGTTTGAGATATCTGAGTGATGTGAAAAATCTTATTTGCCAAAAATACAAAACTGGGTAATTGTAATAATAAAACTTCAGATAACTTCAATTTAAAAAATGAAATATTTCACCAAATTTGAAGGAGGTGCAAATCCCCAAATCAGATATTTATTTCACTTAGTGCTTCATAATAGTTTCTTTCACCCTATTTTATCTAAATTTGAACAGTGTTTTTATGTTTCTCATTAAAGATCTTTTTTACTTATTAAATCTGTATTAGCAAGTACTTTTCTGTTCTATAACTACCATCATCTATTTAATATGAAAATGCTACAACTATTTTTTTCCTGTTTTTCCACTACTATAAAACACTTTCTTCTACCTAAAATCATACTGAAGGTAGCAAGAAAAAGTCATGCCTTGTGCGTGCACAGATTAGTTTATTTTTGTCATTTAAAATGACACTGGCTACCCAATAGTGAGTGCTCCTAAGCAGCCAGCAATAGATAGCATGACTTATTTCTTCAAGACATAAACTGATATTCCTAAAATGTGTTCTTAAAGTGAGACTGGAGCTTTTCAAAATATTTTAAAATAATTTTATATGGAGCCATATTTATTTTATATCAAAAAGATACTTTTCAGTTACCAGATTCTTCCTCAAAAGCTTGTCCACACCTCTCTGTTTTTTATCTGAAAATTTTTAACCTCGTATGACTGTCCAACAGGTAGGTTAGAATGAGTGGGACTAATTTTTCCTTCACAGTAACAGGAATCCAGAGCCCAGTTACCATTATTCAAGTCAAAACAATACTAATGAATCAGGTTTACAGCCCTAATTTTTCTTAATTGCTCCAATCCCTATTTCTGCGGAACAGCAGTGTATGTTTTAAGCATTTGCTGTCTACAGATGGACTGGCAAACTGCTGGAAGCATCCTGGGTAAAGTGGATGTGAATGAGTTTGGACTCTATATACACACAGATATGGATACCTGTGTCTTTCAAAGGGCATGAACATCTTTAATTTGTGGATTTTTTCTCCCTTAAAACTAAGACAAAAATCTGGTGAAAAACAGTGAAGCAGGTTAACAAATGGACCATAACAAGTAGTAGTTACATAGAATTTCCATAATCTTGAGAGGAAAACCGTGCACAGAATGTTGTTGGCTATTTATTTGAATAAAACCCTTCTTAACAAGCACTAGAATTCTTTAAAAGGAATATTCTAGAATTCTTTGAGGATTAGAATACAGATTGCTACTTGAAACAGGTCACTGACTCATGGATGCCAAGTAACCTCTGAGGTATTACACAGAGGGCTGGGATAACTCATAGCTGACACCTACTGTAATGCTGCCAGAGTCAGGGTTCTTCTGCTGGAAGTATGTCTGAATGTTTCCTATATATTAAAGCAACTTGAAGGTGGTCAACAACAGCAAGCCTAAGACTGAGATGGAAAACAATAAGTTACAGGTGATAATTTTCCGCTCTCTCTCAGTGAGGATATTGGTATATATCTAGACTCTTTTCTTCTTTCTTCACCATTTTTATTTCACTATTTTATTTATTTATTTTATTTATTTTATTTATTTATTTTATTTATTTTTATTTTATTTATTTTTTATTTCACTAATTTCACTATTGCTTTGTCAAGAAGCCTGGATATTGAATAAGTGAATTTAGCTGTGCTTGTCAAAGCAGATAGGGTTTGTTTTATACATAGTCAGTTGAAGAGTAATGGAAGTAAATTATTCTGAAGACATTGCATTATTCTGAAGATATTGCAATGATCAGCAATATGGACTGTCTATACAAAAAATTAGACAACACTACGCGTAATTCACAAACATAGACTACTTTGCATTAGAGGGGACTTCAGTATCATGGGGATAAGAAATCTAAAAAGACAAATAGATATTTTGATAAATGACTGGGTCCACCCTCTTCTGCTCTTTCCCTTTCTGAACATGGTACACTGTCTGTGATGGAGCTTTCTGTGCTTGAACCTCATGCCCTTGCTCTGGTGAAATGTGTTAGCCTCCAGGAATGGCTGCAAAGCCAAAATTTATGTCCTTGGATTGCTGAGACAGACAATCAACTTACTGAACACCTACTGCAAAAAGACCAAGAACTCCAGAAGAGAAATGTCCTCAGTAATTCCACTTGCATGACCTACCTCCTGCATATATCCTCGTGTGTACTTCATTGGCTTCAACTGGCCTCAGGAATAGTTGTATGGATTAAACATAAATTAGTTTAATTGTGTGCTTAAAACTAGATTTCATCTAGAGCAGTCTGTACTCTTCCTTCCCTTCTGTGCACTTGGGTCCATGAAAACATGATAAAAAGGGAAAAGAGCTATGGATTAGATGTACACTCAGCTTAAAGTACTTGCAGTCCCTCATATTTTTAAACTTACTAAATTTATGAAAATTTAAACATTAAAATAATTTTAAAACCTGAATTTCTAATCTAAAATGTAGTAGGTTCAGACTAGATAGAAGGAAGAAAGTTTTTATGATGAGTGTGGTGAAACACTGGAACAGGTTGCCCAGAGGTGATGGATGTTCCACCCCTGTAAAAGCTCAAGGTCAGGTTGGACAGGGCCCTGAGCAACCTGATCAAGCTCAAGATGTCCCTGCTCTTTGCAAGGAAGTTGGGCAAGATGGTCTTTACAGGTCCCTTCCAATAAAAACTGTACTGTGGCTTTATGATTCTATATAGCCTGAACAAAAAACCAGCTTTATTATTAACCTGTCGTCTACTTCCTATCTTCCCACCTGAGTTAATAGGAAGAGAGAGAAGGAAAATAGGTTCTTTTACACCACCATGTCAAAAAAGGAACATACAATAGAAATTAATATTAATGGGTATGGAGACGACAGCACCTCCTTAACTTTTGTCCTTTGCCATTGTATGAGCATTTTCTTACTACTTCATAACAAAATAAAATAATTTAAATCAATATTTCTTACATGTTCAAAACAGTAGGAAAAAAAGAGAATAAACTGTCAGAGGATTTTTCATTTACTTGTTCAGCTGAGAAACAGACATTAGAGACATGCAAAAAGGAAGACACATGGGTTTGTATCACTGAATAGAAACACAATACCAAAACTTTAAACATCGTTTAGACATTGAATATTTCCCAGTCCACTGAATTTGATGCTGATAGAGATAGACTTTCTTTGAAAGAGCAACGATCTGCATGCCTTTTGATCAATGTCTCAGGACAGTCTAATATTATTTCACTTCTGCATAACCAGTCTGCAGTTGCTTCTTTGTGGACTACTTGTGCATAGGAGAACTGTCTAACAGATTAATATATGGAATGATAATGAATTGTAACTGTGACTGTCTGCACATGCATGCCTGTGCATCACAAGGCGTGTTTACAAATATTCGTGGCAGGAAGATTTAATTTTTGTCCCTGGTCAGCTAAGCCTATCTTCAAAAAGAGTTGTGAGGATATATTCCCACCTTCAGAGGCACTAGTATTGATGCTGTCCTCCACATTTCAGATTTGAAACTTGCATCTCAGTAGTCATGTGTGAATGTTACTTCCTGACTTACATGTGTGCATACACAAATTATATTTAAGCTAAAATATGAGCGCAGCTGTGCAGAGCTTTGCCTTATATCTGGTTGAGGAAGCACCTAACAACAATTAAAATATGTTCTAGTCTCCCTAAGCAGGGTGCCGATAACTGGATATTACACTTGAATGAACAGAACAATTTTTGTGATCAGGTAAGTTAAGCAAAACATATCTTTGTGGTAATCAGCTCTGGTTTTGTGCTAAATCTGGCATTCTTTTTTGCTGGATGAAATGCAAGTAGCGCAGCTCAAATTTTTTTAATGGTTTGCATGGGTTGGGGTTTTATGGTTTGTTTTTACATTTTTAAGTAATGTGTTAAATTTCTCACAGCAAAGTACAATTCCTAGGTGACGTTTAAATATATGTAATTTTAAAGAAAGGACAAAATATTTGGAAATAAAATCAAGTGTTTTATTTTGAAAGGTCCCTTCATCTTATTTTCTTGATTATTTTTGTTTCATGAGCAAGGTAAAATGGGTCTTTTCACAACTCTAATAAAAAGCTTAGTGCAACATGTAAACCTCTCAGCCAAAAATACTATGAAATACTATGTTCCAATATCTTAAAAATTTAAGACAAAAACTTAAAAATTAGCATTAAGAGAATACATGTTTTTTTTTTTTTATTATTTTAAAAGCAGTAACTATTTTTTGTTAATTATCTACACCTTGGAAAATTTGTATGCCAGCTGCTGGATCAAATGATCATAGAAATAGACCGAAAATGAATATGAATTTTCAGAAGTGGCAGGATTGTGTAGACGGTTTAAAGACTGAAAAAGAAAGAAGTACTTTGTTTCTGCTTATTCCGTAAAATGAGTAGTATTTACTTTCTCTTCACAAGGCAAGTACTAGGCATCTTGGAAAATTGACATTTTGGTATATCAGAATGGGTGGATCTCAATTTTTGTGCATAAATTTACCAGGATATGTATTGCTATAATTCCAGAGTGAAATGATGATGTGTACCTCTAGTCAAGCAAATGGAGTCCAAAAAAAAAGCCAGGAGAGAAGTAGCACACTGTTAAAAAGAAGCCAGGCTTTTGTATAAAAGAAGTTTTCTGTAGGAAATTCCTCTCATATTTTCCTACTGCTTTGTCCAGAACAGTGGACTTTAAGAGGATTAACACTGGTGTCTTAGCAAGCAATACTTACATGATAGCTTGGAAATTTCTTTAAGCAATATTCAATTATACTAAACATAACAGAGTTACATTTATTTAGAAAGTAAATGATAGTTCAGGCTTTTCTCTTAAGTGAAGAAATCTAGTGGGAAGTAAACTCTCAGGTGTAAAAACCTTCAGATGTTTCCTCGGTGACTCTTTACACTGTGCTTTTAGGAGTGATGTATGCATTGATACCTGACAGTTCTTGAAAAACCACAAGGTAGAGAAACTCTGTTTCTGCAGAGTAAGTATAGCATTACCTGTCCTAGCATTTCCCTCACAGGCAAATCTCCTACAACAAAATTAACACAGTCCTCTCTTCCCCAGGGTATCCATTTAAGGGAATTTTCACACATGTCCATGACAATGAACTTTAGAAAACAGCACTGTCCTGGTTCAGTTCTCCTCAAACAGGAGTCTGTGGCTAGTCAGTGTCTCTGAGAGATCAGCTAAAAGGAAGAAAATGGGAAGGCAGCAACATTCCCCTCTAAGAAAGCCAGAAGACACCACCCCATTGATAGAAGACTCTTGGAAAGACAAGATTAGTTTGTCCAGTCTGTTTAGTATGATAGATCAAGACAGCTGTGGCTGGTCATTGTCAAATGTTTAAAATAGCTTGTTAAACCTGCAGGGAAAAGACTCAGGCACAATGGAATAACTGCACTGCAAGCTATTGTCAAAGGGAAACTGAAAACTGAAAAACAACCTACTAAAATACGTACTTCCATAGTGATGGAAACTGTCTCAGATAATGGTCATTAAAAAAATATTAAAACCCTTAGGAACAGATGAATTTTAGGTGCTGTATGTTTTACTGCTTGCTAATATGGAAAACTTAATCCATGAAGGAGTCATTTATGTGACTGCAAAACGAAGCTAGCCAGTGCTCTCCCAGACCTATGTAGTACTGGCTTATATAAATACATAGCTGAAATGTTCCATATTCAGAGGCAAAGAATTTCTTTTGAAAACCTACTTTCACATGCAAAATGATCTCTTGAGCTATTTCTTATATTTGAGGTTTGACCTGGTTGATATTTACAGTCCTTGAAATTGTACTATTTGTTTTGCTTAAAAAAGTAAGAATACCAGATGTCACAAGTTAGAATACACTTTGAAATACAGAACTAAATGTGAAGGGTTTCACAGAGAACTTCTCTTCGTAAGAGAGTAAGAAGGACAAAACTTAATTCGAAGTTAAATATTGCTTTGTTCATAGTATGATAAACGAACCTTACTATGGCCCTTACAGTGTCACCCTGTACTGTCCTTGCCACCTGCTCTGTCCTGAATGAGGTCACATATTGTTTTCATACTGGGCTTTCAGAGCTGGGATTCTGTTACATAGACAGAAAAATAATTAAATTTTTTAATGTCATATGCTTCTGCATGACAACTCAAATATGGAGTTAGAAGGCTTTAAATTGATTGCAGGCTCTTAAAACATTAAGTTAGTAGAATAGAGGAAAGCTCTTCTTGTATTTGAAGGTGTCTGAATCTTTGAAGACGTCTTTTGCCACAGTTTCCTTAAAAGTGTAGATTGAAGAATAGTTGTTTCGTTTTTCTTGCATTCTATTTTGACGTCTCTCTTTTCATTCCAGTATTATAATAAATCAAGCAATATGGAACAGCTAGACATTTCACTTAACTAAGACTTGTGATTTGGAGTGAAATCTCTGATTCTTGATGAATTATCTAAGCTTTCTGCATAGTGCCTGTGAAAAAGGTGGATAACTAGGAGATATGAAATACTCAGGGAGCAGGACTACCCTGAAGGAGAATACTTTGCCTTAGCTCTGCATTCTTTTAAGTCCAGATATGAAACACGGGGGTTATTAAAAAGAAAATGTTTCTATTTCATTCATTGAAAGGATTTTGATTGTATTGTGAAGCAAAAAAATTTCTCCTGACATTGGCCAGGGCTTTTTTTTCTCAAAATATTTGGTCAAATACATTGTATAGTGGTCAATACACAATATTAAATCTGATATTCTGAACACATTTCGAATAAGCCTTCCAGACCCAGTACATCGGAACTGACAATTCTTTGTGTCAAATTCAATCATGATTTAGGCTGTGGTAATTACACAAGGCAGCCACTAGTAACTTGATTGGGAAAGTCTGTGATTTTAATTATCTAACTCTTCTGGCAGGTGAACACTAGGAATAGTGGTCCTAATCACAGGACAAAATTTGTACAGAATTTATAACTGATGTTTAATGCTTCTGATGTTTAATGCTGTATTGGAAGACTAAACTTGTTGCTCATTATAACTTGTATTTCTCCCCAGATACTGATGGGTCAAATACTAAAACCTGAAATATGGGTGAAAAAACTGATCTCAAGTCAAAACTTGAATAAAAAATTGAAGCTGGAAAGGATTCACTTCTTCCCTTTTGATTACTTGATAGGATTTCTGTTTTGTGAATGTTCTGCATACTCAAACAAGTATTATCGTGTCCATTTCATTTAGAAGTTTTCAATTAATTTAAAAAAAAAAGAAAATTCAGTAAGGCTTTCTGAACTGTTTTGTGTTTATCATTCTTTATGGAATAACTTACTGGAAAGAAATTCTGCAGGCATTAATAAGAAAACAAATTTCATGGTATGCCTTGTGATCTGTTTCAAAGATGCATGTCCTCTTGAAAGATGAAACAGCAATGTGAAATCAATTGAAATTGTGTATTCAATTGCTCTTTAAGTGTTCCAGCCTAAATATTACTTGACAGTTTAGACAGACTAAATCAGTAGTCATTGAATGAGTGGAGTTTTGGCACAAACGGTGATGACAATTACCAGAAATTATCTCTGTATTGAATATTTATTATAAATGACAACTGGATTACCAAGTTTTCTCTGGTCTACACAGAATAACTGTAGATTAATATAGGCATGTGCAATATTAGAATGCCTCAGTAAGAGAAAATTTCTGTTGGGTGTTTTTCAGTCTAAGGGTGAGCACAAAAACTAGAAGGAAAACTTCATAGATGAAAAACATAAGATCACAACTATTAAGATTCTTATTGTGGTTTTACTTTCTGATTTTCTCAAAATCTTAGATGCATCAGTACAGACTGGGAGTTACCTGATAAAAAGCAGCTCTGCAGCAAATGACCTGGGAGTCCTGTTGGACAGCAAACTCTCCATGAGCCAGCAGTGTGTCCTTTTGGCCAAGAAGGCAAAAGGTATCCTGGGGGGCATTAGAGATCATAGTCAGCAAGTTGTGGGAGCTGACCCTGCCCATCTAATTAACCCTGGTGAGGCCACATCTGGACTGCTGTGCCCAGTTCTGGGCTCCTTATTGCCACAGACACAATTAAGGAACTGGAAAATCTCTATTACATGGAAAGGCTGAAAGAGCTTGGCCTGTTCAGCCTTGAGAAGAGGTGACTGAGAGGGGACCTCGTCAATGTCTGTCAGCATCTGCAGAGAGGGGCCAGAGGAGGGACCAGGCTCTGCTTAGAGGTGTTGAGGCAATGGGCAGTAGATGATGCACGGGAAGTTCCACCTGACCATGAGGAAGAAATTCTTTACTTTGTTGAGTGATCAACCATTGGAACAGGTTGCCCAGAGAGGCTGGGTAATCTTCCTCACTGGAGATGTTCAAGAACCATCTGGACACAATCCTGTGCTGTGTGCTCTGGGATGGCCCTGCTTGAGCGGGGAGTTTGGACCAGATGACCCATAGTCCCAGAGTGGACCCTTCCAACCAGACATAATCTGTTATTTTGTGAATATGTGATTTTATTCATGCAACAATTTTCTGCATTAATAAAGCCTTTTAGTCTATGAAGGTGAAATATAGATAAGCATAAATTTGAGTTTCATCTTGTTAAAAATACTGATTTTGTGCTATTAATCTTAAGATTTTTGAAATCACTGCAAAATCTGACTTATTCCTTTAGGCAAGCAAATGTCCTACCCAAGTAGGTTTTATTCCAAAAATCAGAAAGACAAGTGTCCCCTTTGATTTAACATTGGAAGAGTATTCATTTTTTCAGTCTAATACTAAAACTGGACATTTGTTTAATTTTTTCCTTAAAGAAAAGAATCTCCTCTCTTAGAGAGCAGACATCAGCATCTTCCCAGACAGCTCATCCATTTGCTTTGTTATTTTTGCGGTTAGAAAACATTTCCAAGTAGTCAGCCTAAATTTCTCCTTCTACCTTGTCTGCCCCAGGCATGAGGAACAAATTATTCTGTTTGAAGCAACTATAGAATACATTTAAAAATTCAAAACGCGTTATGTCACAGTCTTTTTTTTTCTAGACTAAACAGTCTGATTGTCTCAGCTCTTCCCTTGCAAGACCATTTTAGCAGCTCTCTGATCATTCATGCTGCCATTCGCTAGATTTTTTCCATTTGAGCATGTTTCTCTTGACATGGTAAATCTGAATCCCAAAATACACTCCTTTTATTAAAGGCCACATTGAATGGTTTGAGTTGGAAGGGACACGGAAGGTCACATAGTTCCTGTTTATCACAGAGAGGTCTGCCTTTAGAGCAAGGCCATGAAACCGTTGACTCACATTAACCATTAAATCCTTTTCTTCAGACCTGACACCCAGCCAATTATTTCACAGTCTGCTCTTGTGCAAGTGAGTATTCATGCCAAGTGCAATGCCTTGTTTTCCTCCATTTGATTAAATTCACTATTATCTCTTCACTGGTTACTAAGGGAAATAAGGGATCACGGTGTGTACCCACAGTGTGCAAATATCAACCCCTGCATTCTGATCTTGCAAGACTGAGTTTCCGTGGTTGGGCTCTCTTGCCATGCACCTACAGGTGAGGAGCCTTTCCCGGTACTCTCCATTGGTAGGATGTGGTTTGTACAGTGTTAGAAAAAACGCATAACTAATACCCTTTATTTCTGGAATTTTGTACTTCCCAAGAAATATCTCTTCCTCTCTGTTCATCAGAGGCTTCTCTTAAAGCTTAATTTTCTCCTCCTGCCTCAATGTCTTTCCTCTCGTTAATCAGTAGGATTAAGAATGGAAATATATGGGTTGATGCAACAGCAGTACTTGGCTATGGTAGATTGTTCCCCGCTTTGCCATTTTACATCCAACCTGACATTTTGTGTGATTTATCTTGTTTAGGGTTCTCCTCACCCTGAATAGGGAGCAGTAATATTGTGGGAAGCTAAGGATATTTGAGCACTATTTTGCATAGTATTACCATTATTTTTTTAATTTATAATGAAAAATAAGCTAATTAAAAAATGTTTATTCTTTCTATGTCCCCACTTGTTTTGCTTCCTTTTATTCATGAGTATGATTGCCAGTGTGGATGGACGGGAAGGGGTTTAGCAGATGAGAATACTATCATTCTGACTTAATTTAAACATGCCCATCTCTCCAGGCTTAAGAGAACCAACACTTCAGCTTCTCCTTCTTTATATTATTTGTAATTTTATTTTGATGGAGTTTTTTTAGACAGAGTATGACCTTTGTGACCTTTCAAGAATTGGTTTATCCAACCTTTGTATTTCAAACTGGGTAAACTTTGCTTATAAATAACAAACAAATTTACTTTAATCTTATACACCTATATCTATACCTATATATGCATTATTTCTCATTACACCCACTTCACAACTTTCTAGTTGAAACAGAAGCAAACTAGGTCATGTCATTGCCAGAGTGGCTATTTTCTTATATGTTTAAAAATCAAAAGAGTAAAAACTCAATTTTACAAAACACTGGAATTATTGTCTTAAATATGCAAATAGTCCCTGTGCAAAAGTGACACATGTTAGAAGTCCTCGGTCTTAATAAATAGATGTCAAAAATCGTTTGAATTATGCTACTTTTGGCAGCACTATTATGAGTGCACTGGTTCTACCAATTGCCTTGTCTAAGCTTACACCACCACCCATGTGGAAAGCAAAGAAATATAAGTATTTTTAACCACACATGTCTATGTGCTACAGTTAACCAGTGAATTGTAGGACATTATAGTAGTGGTCCAACTTGGAAATGAAAAGTTAATACTGTTAAAGCTGTGCATCTCCCTCCTTTGCAGGTTCAAAGACTGTAAACATCTCTGACATTCAGATATAGAACAGAGTAGAAGATGACTGATGAGTATAAAATGCATCCATTCTTTAGGAGAAATCATTTTTAAAAGATACCACTAAATTCTTTACACTTAATATGAAACTTGAGAAAGAAGCTGCAGACAAACTGCATGTGTACAATAATCCAGGCAGTTCTGGGTGTATCTGGAAAACCTGTATATTTTTTGCATTTCCTTAGATACAACTCCAGGCTTACTGCTGTGTCAAGGCTCAGGGATATTATAACTGACAGTGTTTAACAATTGCCACACTTAACTGCTGTGGATTTACCTCAGTCCATTTAAAACTCTCAGCCAATATTTGGGCTTGATTACACTATTAGGGTCAACCATGGGTTCTTCCTAGTAGTCAGGGTAAGTTGGCTCTGTTTTCAAGGGGATAGATTTAATATAAGATTTCATATGAGATATAGATCTTTTATATCAGTCCACTGAACCCATAAGGGATTACTGATATCGACACAGTTTAATACTAGGAAGACAAACAAACAGCTTTTAAGAGAGCACAAAACACTTTTGATTACTTACTCAGACTGAAATTATTGATTGTTTTATCAGGCTGGGTGCTTGTATGAAAATGGCAGGGTCAAGGAAAGAAACAACAAAACAAAAAACCCGGAAGAGATGAATGGAAGTTTTAAGGCAAGCTGTACTCAGGCAGACTAGGCATATAACTAGGCATAGCTAATGCTATGGCATGGCACACAACAGCCTTATATGCCCTTGTGATTGCAAGTATATGTGCTTAGAGACAAGGTGTCTCATCTGTTTTATTTTTAATTGTTGCAAACTACATTTGGGTTGGATTCTGTGATGGCTAGTGCAATCTCTCCAATTATTTTAGCTGGCAACTGCATTAGATTTTAATTTGTTTTTTAACAATAGCAACCATCTTGCTTCAGAAAACTAAAGTTCTTGTTACACGTAAATTTCTGGAAAGATATTTGGTATCACTTCTAAGTGACCATATTATAAAGCCTTTTATGATTGCCAGTAGTGTTGTTATAAATCTATTTTGCATAATAATTAAATAGTATCACTCCAACCCCGAGAAGTCATAGACCTTTTGTCATCATTAGACAAAATCAGGCTGAGTGTAAACACAGCCTAGTTTCCTCCTTGTTTTTGTATTTGTATGCAGCAATTGTCAGCATGTCGGCAGTGGACAGTGATAAAGTGCATTTTTCTGCTTGGGTGGTTAGCCCTTTCATTTTTACAAGTGACAAAATAAAAATCTGTTGAAGAGTGAACATGCTGCTTTCACTGTGTCATCTCAGCCCTGCGGGTCATTTTATTATAAAAATGTAAAAATCCAGTCAATTTTATTTAATCAGCTGAAAAGGAAAAGTGTTTCCAGGTCATTAATCAAGTGCTCCTTCTCTGTGGGAACTTGTCTCTTCAGAAACTGCCATCTGAATCATTAATAAAGCTGAAAAGATTTTGTGCCAGCAGGTTTTTGAGAAACCTAGATGTTATCAATATAACTGGAGTAAAGTAATTTGAGGTCAACAAATAAAGCTTTATATATTCATTGCTTCAAAAGCTGAATATTGCCTATTAAAAACCAATTAATTATTTTTTTAAAAGCATTTAATTTTTGGAAAGTATACAACTGTTTAGAAGGTATTTGATTATATATTCCATAATTACATGTTTTCTTTAATGTTACCTAACCATATATTTGCAGTAAACTTTTATGTGAATTGATCAAAACATGATGAGACATTAAGAAGAGATAATTACCACTGTATCTATAATAATAATGGTGGTAATTAAACCACAGAGAGCTACATTCAAATAATGTCAAGCTGGAGATTTAAACCTCTATTAACAAAGACACTGAAGGCACTCACTGCATTGTTAGCACATTCACCTCTGTGCACGTCTTGGTGCAGCAGCTTGTGCTACCTGTGGTCAAATTGCTGTGCACCTTTTGTGGCAGGCAAGGAGAACACGCTTTCCCATCCATGAACATGTTGTGTGATGAAAAGTGATTCCAGCCCACAGGATAGGCAAGTTGAAAGCCTTACAAAACATTGGAATTGGTTGTTCGAAAGAGAGAGGTAGAATGTGGTGGAAAAATAAGCATGAGTGCAGGAATTGCATTGGTGGCCATTCGTGTTCTTACCTGTCCTTGGGAGACTAAGCTCTCATTCCCCATTCCTTCAGCTGTTTTCTGGAAAGAGAGTAGTACCAGAAGGAGGAAATTGAGTTTCATAAATGAATAGCCTAATATTTGTTTTCATTTTGCATGGGGAGCATAGATGCAGGTACCTGCTTTTCATCAAAGAGAGAAAATATCTGAATCCAGGTTCCCAGCTCTTGCCTCAGGACTGGTTTCTTATTTTCAGGCTTCCCCTGAAAACTGTTCATTTGTTTTTGAATAATCTGAACACATTATTGGAAAATTCCTTCTGCCAGGCGCTTTCTATACAAATTACTTTATGAATCCCCTGGTTTTGTTTACACCAGAGGTCTCTGGAATTAGGAAGATAAGATAAGCTTGCTTGATTTATATTTTTTGTTTTACATTGCATCTTCTGTAATTCCAAAGATTGGCCCCAATTAAATTAATTAGCTAGCTTTTCCTAATCACATCTAATGTTTTAATAGGTTAGAAATTAATTTTGTTTTCTGAAAGTGTTAAAGTTATCATTTCAAAAGCTACACAAATCCATGTCTATTCAGCAAGACAGTATTTCAAACTACAGTTATATGGGTGTGGATTTATTCATGCATAGTCTAGTGACAAATTCATATACACTCAAGTGACAAAAAATATGACAAACAAATAGATCTCATATCAGTTTTTGTCTGTTATTTTAAAGGTATTTTAAATCTCGCACTGAGTATCTTATATCTGAATTAAGATATTGACTTCTTCACAGTGAAAGTTCAAAACCTGTTACAGTATTCTGAATTCTGAATCGAGAACTATCAATATAGCTAGGGTTGTGTTATATTCTTCTTAACAGTCTGCACTTAACAGCTAATGCTAATCACCATCATCCTCATTACATATTGTAGACTGAAGGCTTTTCCTAAATGATCCTGTAGCTCTACAGTGAGATTGCAAATGGGGTAAATTCTGAATAACACTCTGGATGTCCTTGCTTATGTTGGACTTAATGTGGGAGATGGTTATGGTGACATAACTGCACGAAGCTTGGCACGCAGGCTTGCACCAGGCCGCTAAAGAGCCAAAATCTAATTGCATTTACACTAGTTCAATTCACTTGGAGTTACTTGTTTGTACCTGTGTAACGGAGTGAAAAAGCCTGCAGGTCAACAGCAGCAGTAATTACTTGTCCACTAGGATCTGAACTGAGGCCACCAATGCATTTCACACAGTTGACCACACAGTCATTGGATGGTAAGATGTCTTGTTCTGGGAAACAAAAGCTATTGCTAACATGAATTTAGTAGTGGAGGGCTTCAGAGTCCATTTACCAATCCCCAGGACTCAGCGGCTCATGAGACTAGTAATGTGTTATGAAGTCTCTCACCATCACAAACTTACACTTTTAAGAGTATATGTGTGTGTGAGTGCACGCTGCTTTTTTCTCTCCCTGCAGAAAATTGACTAAAGGTGTCCTGCTAGCTTTGGGGAAGAGTATCTTTACCCCACTGTGATAATTTGAGAAGTGGCAGAATTTTGTGACTTCAAAGTAGGTTTCTTCTCTCTTCCCATTGTACATTATTTCTCTTAAAATGAAATGTCAGAGCTATTTTAGTCTTAATATAGATTAATCACTGTAAAAGTTATCTAAAATAAAGAGAGCTGTGTAAATAGTCTCATTTTATCTCATTTTTTTAAATAATCTCATTTATTTTCTCCAAAATCACTATTTCTATAATTATTCTATATCAAGAAAAAAAATTTATGAAGTTTAGTTTGAAGCTAAAAGATGATTGAAAAAAGACTGCATTGAATCACTAAATTCTGACAAGTTCTAAATTATCACAGCGGGAGTAAAGATGGTATAAAAATGATAAGACAGCTAACAAGGAAGCTTAGTCCCAGTACAAATGAAAATTCCTAAAAGTTTTTGGTAACAGACTTAGTAAATTTTCAGTATTGGCTGTTAATTTATTGGCAAGGAAGTATCAACAGTTCTCATTTAACTATGTCAGTTGCCATTAATATAAATCTTTCAGGACTCATTTTTATGCACACATATACTTTGCACATCAGAAAACCAGTATCTTGCAGTTGTAAAATAGATTAAGCAGGGTCAGAAAATGTGGAACGTCTACTTCCAAATTCACTATTTTTCTGGGCTTGTTCCATCATACAGACATTTACTCCTCCTGTAAAAGTGCTGACTAGCTGGTTTCATAGAATCATAGAATATCCTGAGTTGGAAGGGGCCCACAAGGATCATCAAGTCCAACTCTTGGTGTTTTGCAGGACACCCCAAGAATCACACCATGTGCCTGAGAGTGATATCCAAATACTTCCTGAGCTCTTTCAGGCTGTGACCACTTCCCTCAGGAGCCGGTTCCAGTGCCGAACCACTCTCTGGGGACGAATGTTTTCTTGATATCCAAGCTAAACCCCTCCTTGTCTATGTCTGTCCACCCAGCTCCCTTCCTCCCTGACACAGCTTCATGCGCTCAGGTTGCTGGTCACCACAGAGATCAGTGCCTGCCCCTCCTCTTCCCCTCACTAGGAAGTTGTAACTGCAATGAGGTCTCCCCTCAGTCTCCTCTTCTCCAGGCTGAACAGACCAGGCTGAACAGACCTCAGCTACTCTCATATGGCTTCCCCTCAAGGTCCTTCACCATCTTTGTTGCCCTCCTTTGGACTCTCTCTAGTAGTTTAATGTCGTACATTGTGGCACCCAAAAGTGCCCCCAGCACTCGAGGTGAGGCCGCCCCAGTGCAGAGCAGAGGGGACAATCCCCTCCCTTGCCCGGCTGGCGATGCTGTGCCTGATGCCCCCCAGGACACGCTCGGCCCTCCTGGCTGCCAGGGCACTGCTGGCTCACCTTCAACTTGCCACTGACCAGGACCCCCAGGTCCTTTCCATGGCACTGCTCTCCAGCCTCTCATTCCCCAGTCTGTCTGTACATCCAGGGCTGCCCCATCCCAGGTGCAGAATCCGGCACTTGCCCCTGTGAACCTTCATACTGCTGGTGATTTCATAGTCCTCTGGTATATCCAAGTCTCTCTGTGGGGACTCTCTGCCTTTGAGGGAGCCAAAAGCTCCTCCCAATACAGCATCATTGGCAAACTTTGTATATCTTTATTTGTCAATAAAAACACCAAACATACAAACCATATTCACTTACTCGTGAAGTTGAAGACATTGTATAGACAGACTTCTGGGATGAATTTAACAATAGACATCTTTTGAAAAGCCACACAGTAAAGAATTCAAAAACTGACAAGTGTTTTTAGCATATTTTATCTTTCTTGCTCTTTAATGTCAGAAAAGTGAAACTATTTTCCTATCTCAATCTCATTCAGTACATTTGGCAAAATAAAAATCTAATATCTTTATATCTTTTGTTACCACAATTCACAGGATATTACTCTCCTGTGTGGCATGGGACCTCAGACTTGAACTGACACCTTTTGGTCACTTCACTCTGATCTCATACTACTGCAAGATCTTGCTAAATTTCCTGTCTTAATTTTTTTTTCTGGAATTATATGTTTCTCCAGGTTTGATTTTATTTGTGTGTTCTATTCCTAAATATGTTTGGGTACTACCCTTTTAGCTTAGTAATTTCTTCTCCCTGGAGTTACTGATAATGAAAGACTTCTCCAACTTTCATTCTGGTAGAATGAACTAACTACACTATTTTACCACCTCTCTCTAAGCAGATATTCCTTTGCTTCTCCTCTGCTTTACTTTTTCTGTTTTTCTTATTCACCTTCCTCCTCCTCCTCCCCCTCCCAGTCTGAATGGCTGGAAGTTCCCCAATATTTCAAATAATATTTGAAATATATCAATATATCAAAAGTATATCAAATAAGGCCACATCAAGTCCTCAGAAGCTTTTCTATTAACTACAATATTTTTTTCTATGTTTTTATAGAGATTTCCTCTTCTGTATTTCTGCTTTCAGATCAACTGTCACCATCTCCCTTGTTCACAAGTGTTCTTTACTGATTTCCATCTACTTCTGCTTAGCTAAGGATTTCTCTTATAGCGTTGCAGCAAATGCTTGACTGAAATTCAGATAGATAAGAGCATCTAAATGTAACTTTATTGATGACAGATATCAGCTGCTTGATGATGGATGCATTTTTATCCATTTTACTTCTCAGGACCTTGGAACCTGTAGGTTCTACAGGACCTCAGGACCTGTAGAATAAGTACTTTTCTTATCATTTGAAGCCTACAAAAATCTCTATGCTTCGTTTTGTTATTGAAATTTGTCTGTTTTTTTTTTTTGTTTTGTGACTCAGAAAACATAAACTGCTGCTTTGTAGGAAAATGGACATAAATAATCTGTACTTGGCTAAATATGTGATATACAGAACTACAGAATGTAGGATGAACTGCAATACAAGATATAAAAGACATAAAAGTATTAGAGAGCATCCAAAGGAGGACAACAAAGATAGGGCCTTGAGGGGAAGTTGTACGAGGAGTGACTGAGGTCACTTGGTCTTTTCAGTCTGGAGAAGAGGAGACTGAGGGGAGACCTCACTGCAGTTACAACTTCCTTGTGAGGGGAGGTGGACAGGCAGGCACTGATCTCTTCTCTGTGGTGACCAGTGACAGGACCCGAGGGAATGGCCTGGAGCTGTGTCAGGAGAGGGTTGGTTTGGGTATCAAGAAAAGGTTCTTCCCCCAGAGGGTGGCTGGGCACTGGGACAGGCTCCCCAGGGCAGTGGTCACAGCACCGAGACTGACAGGGTTCAAGAAGCATTTGGGCAATACTCTCAGGCACGTGGTGTGACTCTTGAGGATGGTGCTTTGCAGAGCCAGTATTTGGACTCTGTGATCCTTGTGGATCCCTTTCAGCTCAGCATATTCTGTGATTCTCTGACAAAGGCTGCTAGGACAGATTTAAATTCCTGTTTGCTAGATGTCCTGGATGGCATATTCCTGTAAAATTTGACCATGTATATTGATTTGTGTCTGCAAATTTTTCTCTTTTTTTCCTTTACATGAGCACCTACTGTGCAAAGAATATCTGTGGTACACAAAGAAAATTAAAAAGGCCAGTAAAAGTGATATAGGTGTATTTAAGAAATAATTTCTTACCTTTCTCCTTTGGCAACTAACCACAGGTTTTTCTCTTTATCTGTAAAACACATATTAATGATTTCACGACATCTATTTTCACCTCTGCACTTTGTGCTGTTTTAGAATTAGCCAGTTACCTAAAAGATACAGAGAAATTCTGCATTTTTATTACAGCAAAGGTATCATGAAACTGTAATATCACACCTAAACTCATAAAAATAAGTGGAATTATTCAGGTTGTGGTTTTAGAAGCTAAAGCAAAATAACCCATTAACGTCTGAAAGCCTTTTTCTTCTGATTTTTGGTACATTTAGTTTTGAGTAAAATGAGAATGTTTCAGTTCTCTTCTTCATGACAGATAGCATGGTGTTGGTGTTCTGTAAGCATCAAGAGCTTAGGGTTTTGCCACAATTAGGAGACCAGTTAATGAATTTTCTGATTTTTTTTTTTATTGACTCTCATTGGAATGGTGGACATTTTTGAGTTTTTCGAAAATCAGTCTTACTATTCTGTGAAGATTTTCACCTGCATTTTCCCTCCTCAGCACCCCTCTTCCAGCCCAGTGCAGCAGAAATATGAGTTACACTCTTTATAAAATACTAAAAATTTATTCTGATTTTTATACACCTCCTAGTAGCAAAACAAGAGATGTAAATAGTATCATGCACTTTCTGTGAGTCTGAATTCCATCTAAATGTCTGAGAAGTGTACAGCTTGTTATAAAACAACTCCTCTTTCTCTCTGCTCCAGGAATTAATACCAACATGACAGGAAAAAAATCAAATCCTTAAATCAGAGATTTACCTTCTAAAAATGATTCTGTATGTACTTCAGCAACAAATTCTCTTTTAGGAATAAATTTCATGAGTTGTTACTGTCATCTTTTTTGAAGATGCAATTCCTTATTGTGCAAGTCACCCCTGCACAAGGAGAACTAATACAATGTGAATACTACTGCTTTTTCCTTTAATTTATAGATGTAACCTTACCAATGTGGCAATGAAATATTTTCATTTTAAGGGCAATGAGCTACGTGCTGAAAAAACTATGAAGATGCCCTGTTGTCACATTAAATAATATCTAAATGGTAATACTGGGAATAGGGAAAATGTTCTTGAAGGTCAGTTGTCATAGCTACAAGTTGCCAGTTTGGACAGACAATCAGCAATTGTCGCCCAGGCACAGGAGCTGTGGATAATAAGTCCTTACTTCTTGTCTTACCCACACAACAGAAAGGCTTCCATTCCAGCACAAATGCAGCTGAATGTTAAAACAGTGGGCACCCTCACTGCTATTGTTCATTTAGCTTAGCGTGCTTAGGAAGATGAAAAACAGATGACTATTTTTTGTATACATGCAAGGGTTCTTTAGTGAACTGCAGTGTCCATAGGATGATAAAATATAAAAATAAAGAGTATACATCACAATAATGTAACGGTTTTTCTTTAGCTAACAGGTTTCCTTTTAACACTCATGGAGGACTTGTTCTGGAAACCTGTCATAGGCCTACTGAGTTGCTAGCGATCTTGAAGCTCCAGTTCTGACAAGTCTAATCACAAAAGGAGAGAGGTGTATTAAAAATGCATTAATGCATAAAGCTATAAGATGTGTGGGAGATTTAGGGTTTTGCTGCAGCAGATTTTTTCATTTCATCTTCTATTTATCTCATTGACCTTTCAGTAGAATAATCTTATAAATATTAAACCATTACTATGTTGAGTTGTTTGCAGAGCTCTAAAAGCAACTTGAGAAGGGTATAGAGAAGTTACTCTTAATTTGTTTGTGGGACAGAAAGAAGAAAAAACCCCTTGTTTTTACAGCATCATTCTTTTTTTTCATGGTAATCACTTAAAATAAGAGATTCCTGAAAAAGAGAAAAATTTTTTTCAGTTTGCAATGTAACACACTATAATCATTGTATCACATGATGAAATAGAAATAATTTCTCAAAAATTATTATCATATACATAATATTAACTCAATTCTTTTTCAGTCCATTTCTTCTTCTTTCTCCCCAAAGTGGAATAATTTATTAGGTATCAATAATGTATGCTTATGTGCAGACTTCCTCTGTTTAATTCCTCAGTGGTTTTGACTAATCTTTCTGCTTTTTTTGTTCTAACTGACAAATGATTTTTATAATCCAATGTATTTATTCATTATAGGAATAAACGTCTTTAGTGCGAGATCAAGTTCTGCAGCTCTTATGTGTACAACTGTGCTGGCTGTAGAGGTTTTACAGCAAATAATAAGCAAATAATAAGCATTGTACTTTTCATGTGCATTGTATTTTTCACATGCATTGTGTTTACCATCAGTACTTATTCTGCATGTTATTACAGATCTCATACTATCTGAAAGCATGAAGGAAAACATTTCATTTTACAGAAATTCTAGGTTTGGGGGGTTTTTTGGCCCAGTTTTGTGGTACCATGGGAAGCACAGTGGTAACCATTCCCAGCTTTTTTTAGGACATCCAAAGACAAAGGAAGCTGTGCTCTTTTTGGAACAAGTTTCATCTAGGTGTTTGGAAAAAACATGGTGGTGACATAACTGTGCTTTGGAGACCATAATAAGAAACAGAACTCAATAAAGCCCTCTGGAGGTAGCCTTCAGAAGCTCACACAATTTGGTTTCCGGGAGCACTTTTTCTTGTCAAGTGGCAGTGGCCTTGGTATCTTCCTCCTAAGTAATGCAGAAAGTATAAATGTGGCTTTCACGTGTGTCTGAACCACTGACTAATGCCTTATTATGTTATGGCCCAGAAGAGGCTTTTATAAGGGGTGTGCATTAGTGTCTGGGACATAACAAATCTGTATGTGACTTCAGTGCTTTTTAAAAATTTCCAAAAGATTGAGATAAGCAATAGAAAACAAAGTATATATATTCTATGCCTGCTCCAATTATACAGACTTAATGTACTTTCTGAAATTCATTTGGCTTAGTATGGTCAACAAGACCTCAGGGGAATAATAATTCTTTTATCACTTTTAAGAGGAGAATCTAATTTCAATTTGAAATCTCAAAAAAATTTAGAGGATGGTTTGCACCCTTCTCTAGTCTGAAAAGCACTTTCAGAAAAGTAGTGCAGTAATAGTGATGCTCTCCAAGGTGGTCTAAAGTTTGCAGGTCTGCATAAATGAAAGGGGTTGAGATAAAACTGTCAGAAAAAATAAAAGACCTCTCTTGTCTAACTGCTTTTTCCCCTCCATTAGGGTGATATTTTATTGAAACACATGACTTGCAATTCATATCACCAGCATTCTGCTGCAAATTCCTATCTTCTTGTCTAGGTGAGGCTTTGTTATCCAGATTATTGTAAAAATTTTTTACTTTGAAGTGGGACTGCTCTCAATATTTGATCATATCTGCTGTTGCACAAAGATCCAGACAGTGATGGTTAAAAAAATATTTTTATGTTGGCATAGGAAAATGAGTGCATGGGGAATGAAATATCTCAGACAGAAAGGATGGTTGGTTGTGTACCAGATGGTGAAGATCATCTCAATAGCAAGAGTCTTCAACTGGATCAGATGATGCTCCAAAAACTAGGTTTTGATCAGTTCTTAAAACCTCTCTGGCCTGTGGTCCTGCATGCCCACTGCAGCATGTGCATGATTCATGTCTCCTGACTCCTATAAAGTACATATAAAACATCTGTCTTAAGGATGTACAAAATTCTGTCCTGTGTGATTACTTCTCAATCTGCATGAACAGTTTTTACTAAATAATCACAAGTGTCTTCTCTGAGTACAGTTCAGGCAATTCTGCACTAGGAACAGCTGGGAAATCTCTTTGTCTCATGTAAAAGTCACATACCTTGGGGATACATATTAGCATTCATATAGACAAATCATCTACCTGTTCCATTAAATCAGATGTAGCCCTTTTATCTGCTGGCTTTTTTACACAACCTTGTTATTGTTTTTGTTTCTTTTTGATTATCATTAGTTAGAATTTTAATACTGGAGGCTCTTCAGACTGATTATGCTGTGGACACCTTAGGATGTCTATCATCTCCTCAGGCAGCCTGGTGTATACCAGGGAGCCAAGAGGAAATACCTTGATTGTAAAGTTATCCAGATTATTTTCAAATAATTGCAAGAAAATAAAGCCGTGAACTGATATTCTCAAATGCAAAACAGCAATCTTATTTTTATATTGACTTACAAAGTTACTTTGTATTTCATTTTGAAATGTTAACATAGTGTTTGATAATTTTTTCCAGGTAGGCGTATTTCTCTTCAGTGAAATTTTGTCTCTTATATTAGATACTCATACATTCTTTGAAAATGTAAATACCATGGACTCTGCAGACTCCTGTCACTAAGTTTTAAAAAGTATTGAAATTCAGAAAAATTTCTGTAAATTGAAAAACTGGTAATAAATCTAAGAAATATAAACCAATTTGATTATGACTAGGATTTTTTCATCCACAGTGACGTGGGTTTAGCCATGAATCAGAGGTGGGATTGTATGCTATATTTTTTCATTCTATCTTTCCCAAATTTTCCTGGAGCCAGTGCTGTACTGAATCTTTGCACTCAACTCTTGTCCCAGACTGGATGAGCCAAATAAGATTGGAAAGCAGGTTGTAGGATTTTGAACATAACTAGGTGTCTGTTCTTGCTTTTTAGGATATAACTGTTTTTTGTTGTTTTCTGAAATGGTTTTGTTACAAAGACTCAGAGTGAAGCATACTCACAGCATCACAGAGCAGTGACCTCTCTGGCTCAGTTTTCTAGCTTACATAACATTCAGTGTGACAATTACTAAAACACAGTTTCCCAATAGGTAGCTGTGGATAACAGATTGAGCTCTTGAAATTAATAGAAGAATTCTAAACTCTTGGTAGCAGGAATAACAGTAGTTATTTATTCATTCATTGATTTAAATTTGGGGCTTAGATTTCTGACTGTTTTCATTATAAAACCGAAAATCAGTGGAAAAGCTATGTCTATAAGTCAACTGTCCCCACACTTACTATTTACCTTCATTTCCTCAGTTGCTGGTTCTTATATAAATTTAAAATCTCTCTTTTCTCCAGTATATGGGACTATTTACTTTGAAGACAGACTAATTGGAGAGCTGTTCATGCTAAGAATGTGTGGAGCTTTTAACGGAGTGCTGGAGCAGAGCACTGGCATGAAAAGAATTGCTTAACCATAACATTTTTCAGGGAATGACACAAATGTCATATATAGTGGGAAACAATATTGACTAGAACAATGAGACAATCAAGTCTGTTTTTTAAAATAAAATTTTCAAAACCAAGAAATTAATTTGTTCTCAATAAAAATCCCTCAAGTCTCAGTGTAGAAAGGTTTATTTAATTTTACTCCAGAACCACCTCATCACTGGTTCATTTACATATGTACACAAACCAGTTTCTCCTTGTAAGATCTCTTTCATGTGGTAGAGATACTTGAATCTTAAAGGTACATTTGTGGCACCATAAAATGACATTCTCATGCCATTGGTCATACAGTCTTCTTTGTTATTGTACAGGTAACATGGCAGCTCACAGTATATGCTGAAAATATCTATGAATTAAGGGTCAGCAAAGCAAAGCAATATAAAATGGCAATCTTGTGGTCAGTCTTACGGTTTTTTTACTTCGATATGTTTTAAATCCGGCCTTAGTAAAATCAAAATTCAGTATTCACATTTTTAGCCACTGACTTTGCCATATATATAACATGAGAAGCACTTAATACATGACAGCATAACAGATTATAGCAGGGTGCCAGATTTATATTAATTAGTACATAGATTGTTTTGGTGGTTTGAGTTTTTTTTTTCTAAATTCAGGAACTCAGAATAAAAACATGTGCTATTACCTTTTTTTAAACTGTAAAGAGTTGAGAAAAATAGATAGAGATACAAATAATGTAATGATGTAATAGTGCTTAAAGACAGTTGTTTAGTGTTAGCAAATAATAAGAGCATATTACAGTTTTTACTGTAGTAGCACTCTGTCTCTTCACCAAAATAGCAAAAAATGTAAGCATCCTATACTTTTGTGAAATAAAGGAATGTACAGCAATAGGATTTATGTGTTAGAATATGATTGAAGACAGAACAGGGTTACCAAAAGTCACAGATTGTAGGTTCGTGGGAAAAGGGGCTTGAGTTAGGTTATGAGGAAAGCCAAAAATCAGAATGCTTTGGGGGTCTCACATGAAGGTCAGATGCACTGAGTGTGTAATAAGTGGGAGGCAATGCAGCAGCCATTATCTTCCCCCTGACAAGAGAGCAGCTCACTGACCTCGTATGTTGACAAATGGAGAGGAAAACTCTGCACTGAGATGTAAATTCCCCACGCAGGTCCCTCATGAATATCTTGTTTCCAGAATTCAAGCCAGTGACCTGGAAAACAAGGTTCCTCCCCAATCAAAATGACAGGCAGAGCTGGTTTCCTGTTAGGAAGACTACTGGATGTGTAAAAAAATTATGATTTCTGAGAAGAAAAAAATGAGATGTCACACAGAGCAAAATATTACTTTCAAATGGTCCTCTGTATCTTCCTTGAATGGCAGCTGTTAAGAATTCAATTGTGTGTATGACACACTGCAATGCAGGATGGAAGTTCTGTTGGGGAGCAAAACGGAATAGAAATTTTCAATTCAAATGCTCATTTGAGAATATTTGAATATCTGTCATTCTTTTTAGCCTAAAGGTTAATTCTTGATAAGAATTTCCATTAGTAACACAAATTGTAACCTTGTCAAATCCTCTTATGTAATGCATCAATGCTGAAAGGCATACTCTGCAAAACTGGACTATTAAATACATAACCTTGGTTCATATGAATTTATACTTTTAGCAGTTTCCTTGATTTGTCAGTTATTTGTGTAATATTTTATGGTTTTGTCTATGTGCTTGTGTCAGCACACAGAGAACATTTTGTAGATGTTACTATATTGTCTTTTGCATATGTATGTTCTGTTGCCATGGTCTCTTTATTTCATAGATAGTAATTAAGAAAATTGTATGATGCCATTGCCCTCACACAAGACAAGTGGCTGTCTAAGGAATTCTCTTCCATATGACAGATCTCTTTTCTCATTCTGTGTGTGTATGCCAGTGTTATATCAGGATGTCCATTATTGTATTTCTGCAGTACTGATTTCTTGTAGAGGGAAAAAGCAATTAGGATTTTTCTTGCTGGATGATGATTTAGCTCCTACTTTACCAACAGTCAGGATGCAGAATTATATATTATTTGGATAAATACCATGAATTTTAATATTAAAGGGTGCTTAAATTTGCATCATGAGCTGTGGGCATGGGGAACAGGGACTTTTGTCAGAGACCAACAGCCTGAAGGTGCTGCAGTTCTCCAATCAACAACTTTATTTACTTAAATAAATAAATAAATAAATAAATAAATAAAACTTCAGGAGTTCATTTTATAAATTAAGGTTTTTTCTACTGTGGCTAGGTTTTTACTGCTGTGAAAACTTCAGACAGATCCATTAGAAGTCTTGCAGAATTATGAAATAATTTTCTTTTTATCATGACAATAAAACCTGTTTTCCATAAAATATTTTTTAAAGCTTTTGGCTTTTTTTTTATGGTGAATTTAAATAATTGTTTGCACTTCACTGTGTTCTCTTCCTTCATTCTGTTTTGTTCTGAGTTGTACCATGCACTGATGTAATGCTCATGCTGTTTCTGCTGCCTGGTACAATTTTTGTTAAGAGACAACGTGGTTTGAGTTTGCACACAGAGCTTATGCAGAATGAATATGTTAATAAGCTCCAACCTCAGGTTGCACACTCAAATTACTATCAATTGTGCATGCAATTTTTCCAGGCTATTTGTTCTGAAAATAAGTACTAAATTATGCATTCAATGCAATGTCATGTATGAGTACAAAAGAGGAATTTGCTCAAATATTTCCAAAAATAAATATTTGTGTGTGCAAATATGATGCAATAGAATTATTTGATGTGCCCACTTTAGCAATTTGGACACAGGAATACAAAAACCTTATCATATTGAAGGTGGGAAAGAAATGTCTTAAAGGTAGGCAACTGAGCCTGCGACTTATAGTGGATGTTATGTATTTCAGTTATTTGACACCAGTCATCAGCAGGCCTTTTCAAATCCTTTAATCTGGATAAAATCCTGAATAACAGTGGAAAACAAATAGAAAAATGTTATTGTGAGCTGTCCTAGTTGGAGACATATTGTCAAAAACTGCATTGCTTATCGTCGCTGCTCATTACCTTACTAAAGGTTGTTTTCAAACTCAAACAGATTTGTTAGAAGAGTACAGTTTGGTCACAAACCTAAGATTGCCTGCCACTGAAAAAAGTTCAGATCTGTCCAAGTAGGAGACCATATGCAGGCAGGATATCTACTCTGTTGCTTTGGCTCTGCGCTTTCATGACTTTGGCTTCCTTATTCACTTGTTTAAATGTGTCAGTTCCTTTTTCTTGGAGCAGCAGGTATGAAATAAGACCAACTGACGTGACAAGAACCCAGGTGTACTTGGTACGGTGTGTTTTAAAGAGTCTATGACTCACACATATTCTTTAAGTTCGTGGCTTTACATATTTTTTAACACTATAGCTTCAAGCCATGTATTCTCTGTCTCATGTACTCCAAAGCACGTACTAGATACCATCAATAGTCTTTTAAGACATTGAACATTTCCAAGCTGTATAAGAAGCCCTCCCAAAGAAAGTAACCCACAATGAAAAGCAACTATATATGTGTGTGGGTTTATGAGTCAATCCCACACTTTCAGAGCAACAGGAAACAAATGATGGAATTAGGAAGCCTTTGCATGGAACAAACACTGTTGTGGAAGAAAGAGGAATGGTGTATTTGAAACCAGATGGATATGAATAATCTTAGAAGAGAAATACAATTTTGAATCCTCTTGGAGTAAACTTGTTAAGCAAGTTAACTTCTAGAAACAGACAGCAGTTCCAGATCTACACTTGCTTTTGAATTGATTTGAAGTCACAAAGTTGCAGATGAAAATAACTTTTAAATTCGTGTTGAAAGTTTTCCATTGGAGGTCCTCAATATAAAGCAGTGGACCTCTTGCTGGCCATCTCAGAGACTCCTCCATGGCATTAGTTTCCCAAGACCCAAATATCTTCTCAAAAAGGGATGAATTTCCCTGAGTAACTGTGGCAACTGTGTCCCAAGATCTGTATTGCTAGTGCAACTCAGGAGTAGACAACTGCACGGTAACTTTGAAGTTCTGTGGCAGTTGTTCTTGGGCTGGTGAAATATGTCTAAACATGCAGGATTTCCGCTCCTCAGTGAAAGATGACACCAGTCTGAAATAGACAGTAGGCCACAGCAAGATCTCAAGTACAGGATGTAAGTTTGGTAATAATTGGTAAATTGCAATTTGGTAATAATGCCAAGCAAATCTGGTAATAATGCTGGTGTAAGCAGAAAACAGTTGAGATTCTGTGACTGTGATTCTGAAGCAAGTGTTTGTTCACAATCTGATGAACCCTGAAAGCATTATAAGACTTCAAGACCTTTGCCTATTATCCTGCAATCATAATAAAATAAATTCTTCTTTTTAATGTGGTAGTAAAAAAAAAAGAGTTGTTATATTTTTAAGTGCTAAAATTTGAATATCAGCAGCTAAAAAATGCATCTACATTTGTAAAGTTGGCTAGTGTCATTCTTTGTTCAAAGAAAGGGGGGAATTTCACTCATACCCTGGGAAAGTCTTGCAAATGAGCTTGCATAGAGAGTCAAGAGGGATTTGAAACTTCCCCTTTTGGCTGGGACTTCCAGTTTTAATCTGAGGATGGGAAGTAAGAGATGCTTGCTGACACAGGCATCAATGAGACGGCATGGAGCTGAGCTTGCTAGAAACTGTTTTCAAATAAGTTATACTAAATTAGATTCAGCCACAGCCAGAGAATTGCTGCCTGAATTTTTGGGTAGGAAGACTATCTTTAAAACTGATTTTCAACAAATTTACCTTATTGTTTATGTTCTGATCTACACACCCACGTTACAGGAAGGAGCATCTGAACTGGAGTTGCTGAGAACAGCAGAGTTGCTATCAGAAACTTGAAATATAGGACGTGTTGTAGCATAAACACACCAGTTTCAAATTATCAAGACACCTGGAGTTGTGGAGTTTTCTTGTCTTTTAAGTAGTGTTACATTTTCAAGAGGGGTAAAATCAAATATTTCTGTGCCCAAAAAAACTTCATAGTATTTTTCAAAAGATGTCTGACATTTATTTTAGATGATAATTTGAAACCTAGAGGTGAAAGATGCTGAATTTATCCTGCAGTAGGTTATGTGTCAATCACCAGCTGACTTCTACAGAAAGCTGTTGAGGGTTAGCTCAATGAACGCTATAAGGAATACTATTTAATTGTAATTGAGAAATGGGAGTGTGAGAGAAAGACTTACCTTTCAGTCTCTAGAGTCTTTGAACACTAGCTGCTTACACAGAAGCACTCAGATTGAGATAAACTTGAGGACACTCACCCAACAAGAACTAGACTGATTTCTCTTCCTGGAAAGAAAACAATTATCTCATTTATTACTGAAAAATATTTTCCCATATTCATAATATATAAGCATCCTGATTGTCTGAACATAATAATTTGTCTTACTGACAGGCCAGGAAAAAAAAGAGAACTTTTATAGGACTGTGAATAAAATTCTTGTTAATTATGTGGAAAACAGTGTCCGTTTTCCCCCAGTTGTGGCTACCAAATACTAGGCTAAGTAAAATGAAAAATTAATACACTGGAAATAGTCCTTTTAACAAACTTAAGTCAAAGTTAAGCTTATTTTTCAAAACATCAGATACGCTGATTTTTTTGTTTTTTGTATCTTGCTCATTTAAAAGGGTTAAGGCAGCAAGCACTCACAGGACGCTCTTAAATAGAGGGATAAAGGGACTTGTAGTGCTTGTGGTCCTGCTTCCAGCTCTCCTGGAAAACATAGCCTTGGGCATCCCTCCATATTCCTCCAAACACTTTATTCTGAAGTGTGAGAATAAAAAAATGCATGTGAACTTCTGGTTTTAATAATACAGAGGCAACAACTTCAGGTGAAATATTCAGTCTATACACAGCTATTCATGTTAGGATACGTTAATGTGGATCTAGATAGAATGAGTTATGTGTGACTTACCTACAGTTTTCTCTGGGGCTCTCGCTGAGCATTAGGAGGTTATGATGGCAAATCTTTTCAGATTTTGTAGCCAGCAATTTGATGAAGAATTGCCTCAGAACAGAAACACTACAGAAACACTGTACTGGACAGAAACACTAATAGGTATCATAAAATCATAGAATGGT
>VZRQ01010464.1:0-57311 GCA_013397975.1 Machaerirhynchus nigripectus
CCATCTGGCCCCATAGATTTGTGCATGTGTAAGTGGTGTAACCAGTTACTGAACATTTCACCTTGGATTATGGGGTCTTCATTCTGCTCCCTGGTCCTGTATTTCATCTCAGAGACCAGGAACCTGGAAAACATTTGGTTTTGCCATTAAAGAGTGAGGCATGAAGGCATTAGGCACCTTAGCCTTTTTCTTATCTTTTTTCACTCTGTTCCTTTCCTAATCCAATAAAGGATAGAGATTCTCCTTAGTTCTCCTTTTGTTGATGATGTACTTATAGAAACATTCTTTGTTGTCTTTTGCAGAAGAAACCAGATTAAGTTCTAGTTGGGCTTTGAATTTTCTCCCTGCATAACCTCACAACATCCTTTCACTCCTCCTCAGTTGCCTGCCCCTTTCTCCAAAGGCCATAAACTTTTGTCTTGTTTCCTGAGTTCCAGCCAAAGTTCTCTGCCCTGCATAACCTCACAACATCCTTTCACTCCTCCTCAGTTGCCTGCCCCTTTCTCCAAAGGCCATAAACTTTTGTCTTGTTTCCTGAGTTCCAGCCAATGTTCTCTGTTCAGCCAGGCTGGTCTGCCTCCCTGCTGGGTCATCTTTTGGCACATGGGGTCAATCTGCTCCTGCATCTTTAAGATTTGATTCTTCAAAAATGTCCAGCCTTCCTGGACTCTTCCCCTCAGGACCGCCTCCCAAGGGGCTCTCTCAGCCAGTCTCCTAAAGAGGTCTGTCCATCTAGAAGTCCAAGGTGGCAGTTCTGCTGGCCCCTGTCCTTGCTTCTCAAAAAATTGAAAATTCTGTCATTTTGTGACCTCTGTGCCCAAGAGACCCTTTGACCACCATATTACCCATCAGTGTTCACAAACAGCTGATCCAGTGTGGAGCCTTCCCTAGTTGGCTCCCTCACCATCTGTGTCAGGTAGTTCTCTTCCACACACTCCAGGAACCTCCTGGTCTGTTTCCTGTCTATTGTGTTGCATTTCCAGCAGATGTCTGAGAAGTTGAAGTCCCTCATGAGAACAAGTCGTAGCAATTGTGATACTTTTCCCACCTGCCTATAGAATATTTTTTCTGCATCTTCATCCTAGTCTTTCCTCTTGATATTACACAATTTTACTTCTTGAAGCCCTAAGGGGTTGTTCTAGCAGCCTGGATCTGATGTTTCTTAGTATTTGCTGAGCACAGCTTAGCAGCAAAGACCACCAGAGGTGGAAGTCTTTGTACCTGAGACTAGTAACAGCTCAGAGCAGCTCTGTGGGATCTGTCCTGTGTGTCACGTCTCTTGGGAACTAGTCCATAAGCAGAGAACAGTCTGTGGTAGGAATCCCTCAGCCACACACTCCTCTGGTCTCCTGTCCTCCTCTCTGTCTTTTAGCACCCAGACTGCCTCTTTTCTGGGGTGTCAGTGACAGTGGCATGAAAGTTACCTGGACAGTCCTTCAGACTTATCAGTGGTCTTCTGCAGACTACAGCAATCCTGACATGAGAATCTGATGTACTGTGTCTTTCGGAGATCTAAGATGATGTGTAAATATTTTAATTCTGGCCATAGAATACCTTTTATCACCATCTCCCTTTGTCCCTTTCTCCTTTTTTACCTCCTTCCTCTCCTTTCTGCATCTCACTCTTCTAAGATCTATTTAATTACACCCATAGAAAAGAAAATGCTGATATCAAAAGAGCAATTCCCTCTTTTGATTTCCAATTCATTTTCCCCTCTCATTCAAGAGAATAGAAATATACAAAGTAATTTGGTATATAAAATGATTCCCCATAATTTTAATCCTTTTAAAGTGCTTATGGAGATTATCACAGTTTGATTTATTTTGACAAGGGGTGGTAAAAATTGTAAGAACAATAGTCTACTAAAAATGTTTTAAGAGCCTGTTGCCGTGTTACAGGAATGAACATTTCAGGTGTTTCATGGGTTTGGGGGACGATTTCCTAATACAGCTAAGTGAATTAAAGTAACACAAGGACAAACATTCACAATAAGTAGAAATGGACACCATTTTGCTAATGCTTGAAGATTTTTTTCCAGTAGTTAAGCCATCAAATTTTTCTGTTCTATGTCTTCATTTTATTGCATCTTCCTTTGCTTTTGATCAGGCAGCTAGATGTCAGAGCTACAAGGGAAATTACAGGATTGCCTAAATTTCTCAGTCACAGGCCTGACCTACCAAGGGTTTGGGTCTGACAGTATTATCCAGCATCTCCCAGGCAGAATCACAGAGTGAGAGGCAGATCCCAGCCCCATGATCTTACAGGTTTTACCTCACCTCCCTTTTACCCAAGATTTCTTTGGTTTGTGTGATGAAATTTTGTCTGTCTCTGTTTTGAATGGAGTGTAGTAGCTCAACTCCCACAGGATGAAATGCAGTGACTGAGAATGTATTAACAGTGACAAAGGGCATTCTCAGAGTCAGACTCTGCACTCAGCTGCTCAGTAACATCATGGCCCCACAGAGAGAGAATGGGTCTCACCATGTGGTGTACGCAAGGCTTACTCAGCCTTATGCAGCAAGGTTTATTCATCAGCAGCATGAAGACAGGCTGCTCCATAACCCTACCATGAAGGTGCAGTCATTTGGGATGACCTGCTTGTGTCAGGATTAGGAGTGCCACCATGCAAAAAACCACAATGGTAAGAGTGTGTGTGTGTGTGCAGTCTTACGATCTCCCCCAGGACTCCATTACCCAGATGTTTTGTGATCCCAGTGTCTTACACTGGAGGAGAAGAAACATGAAAGTGAAAATACTAGTTTTCCAAGACCAGTAATTCCATCACACATACTAAAGTCATCTTATCTAAGGTGTCAATCATCCCGTTGCAAGAAAATATTAGAGAATATATATGAAGCTTTCATGACATTCATTTCCCCTTGTTCTGTGTTTATGCTTGTAACTTTGGATCTATTCAATTTTGCTCATTGAAGATACTTGTTATTTGTGATGGATAATATAAGTTGTTCAGGATAAACCTGAGTTTTTAGAAAATGGTATTTCTGGAGAATTGAAACTCGAAAAAAAAGCATGAAAAAGATACCACTGGAAGAGCTTAGCATTGTGAAGTATGTAACATATAGAATTCAGAAAGTAATCAGTTGTTATCATAATTTTTTAACTAAAAAATCTAAATTTAAAACTATTTCAAAGAAATAATGATTTTTACAAATACATTAAAACAGCAGAAAAAAAAAATGAAAAGAGGAAGAGGGTGAATAACAGGGCAGGCAAATGACTGATCTTTCTGTGTGGTTTTCACTCAAGCACGAGAAGAATGATTACATCCCTACAGCAGTCTTCAAAGTGTTGGAGTGAGAGAGTGGAATAGGAAATGAACTGCAGTTCAGTGACCCTCTGTGGCCTGAACAGTGGGAGCTGGTAAGCACAGCATTTCCACTTTATTCACTTCTCTTTTTTTTCAGCCACTGTCAGTAGAAGGCCTTCCCACACACATTCTTTTGCATCTTTATTGTAACCTGAAAAGAACTAAATGTAGCAGATCTATCTATGTATAGGTGGATATAATCTGTATGGGTAGATTTCTCAACCCTCTAAATACACACAGGCTTATTACACGTGTATGATATAGCAATGAATAACTACAGTTTTCCTGAAAAAGTGTGCTTTCCAACTGGAAATAGAATACATACTGAGCCATGAAAAGCTCTTTGTGTTTCATTAGGCATAAAACCCCAAGTTGGTCACCTACGTCTGCTTGGAGAATAGATATAAAGTACCACTTTCAGGCTGGTCTGTAATTTTCTGCTTCCTTTGTCATGAAATGTTGACAAAATGCCCTCGGTAAAATGTCTCTCCAGGAAAGGAAAGCAACCTATATAAATATAGCCACAGTGTGATGTCACTTAAGGAATTCCCAATCTTCACATCTTGATATTCTCATAATATATGTGAGAAGGGTAATCTAATGTATAATAAAATCTTTAATGCACATCACAGTTTTCCATAAAATTGCACCTCTACAATGGCATGATAAAGTTGCATGTAAATATACCCAGGATGTAAACCTGCAAGATGTTACAGTATATGTATCCTTGTAGACAAGTCGAGAGGTTATTGGTGATACAAGTGAGATTCTTTTTCACCTTTTTGTTTTGCAACTGGACATCCCTTGATCTTTGAAAGGGAGTTCCAGGTTTTTCAATGTGTTTATTTTAAAAAATAATTGAATTCTTAATCACATCCTGATTTACCAAACTTTTTTACTAAGTTTCAGAAGCAGCTCAGATAAAATTTTCACTTAGATGCTTAAGGAAATAGAGGATTGAGGCAACCATGGTTTTTTTTATCAGTGGATTATGATGGCAAATTTTCCTTTTGTTCACTATAATTGAGGAAATTGCTGAAGACTGTTTTTCAAGGAAAAAAAATTAAAAGTCAAGCCTGTAGTCTGATTTTTGTGTTTCTGTTTAAAAGAAATCCCTGTATTTCTGTTTAAAAGAAATCCAAATTTTCTGAGTACTTCTTTTCACTGCAGCTTCAGTTCTGTGTGATGCTATTTGGACTCTTGGAGCTAAGAAGAGGGTGAACAGTAGCTTTTGTCATCACTGTATAATGAAAGAATCACAGAGTGGTTTTGATTTCAAGGGACTTAAAGATCATCTAGTTTCAACCAAACTGTCATGGGCAGAGACACCTCCCCCTAGAACAGGTTGCTCAAAACCCCATCCAACCCGGCCTTGAACACTTCCAGAGATGGGGCACACACAGATTCTCTGGGCACCTGTTCCAGTGTCTTGATACTCTCACTGCAAAAAATTTCTTCCTGATATTTGATCTAAACCTACCCTTTTTCAGTTTAAAAATATTACTCCTCTATATCAATATAGGCCCTGATAAAAAACCTCTCTCTCCATCCATCTTAGAAGACTCTTGTGGGTTCCAGAGGGCAAGAATAACATCTTCCCAGAGCCCTAAAAACCCCACCTCTCTCAGCCTGTCAAGTAAGATGCTCCATCCTTCTGATTATATTCATGGCCCTCCTCTGGATGTACTCCAACAGGTCCATGTATTTCTTGTACTGGGGAACCCATTGACTATAATAAAACTGAAAAGAGTGAGGGTGTCATAAAATAAAGAGCTATAAAGTATGCTTCCAGACAAACCTAAACCATCATTAACACTGTAGTATAAAAGGGTGCACAGTTCTTAGTGCCTATTACACTGTTCTTAATGTCATTTTTCTTTATTACGAGTAAGGACTACAAGGCAGTAAGATCTATTTAGGCACTCTCTTTACAACAAAATTTATCCTCAAAAAGCTTCACAGAATCTCCTGCTCATATTGTGAAATGCGAGCAAAATACCTCCAAGGCTAATAAATCTCTTTGTTTTTTACAAAATCTTTCTGATATGAAAAGATATCATTGTTTTATATACCTATCAGAATTTTGTTAAAATCTTGCATACTTTTACAGTATTCTGAAGTTACACTTTTCTTTCTCCTATTCCATTTTTATCTGAAAAGACTAGATCCATATTTGAAAAGAGATATGCAGAGAACATGAGTCTAGCAGTCTGTGTTTTTAGAAACTCATTTTTTTTAATTGAAGGTTTGTCTGTTTTCATATGGTTTTCACTAAAATTCTCTGTAGTTTTACAAAAGAGACTAAGTCTTCATTCCTCTTGCATTTAAAATCTGGGTTTTACAAAAGAAATGCCTAATATAGTGCTCCTGAGAGCCCAACAAAGAAACTCCTAAATGAATAATTAAGAGGTGAATTAATGTTTTTATGATTCAAAATCTGGGAATATAAATGGAGGGATGTTGCGTCATCATGTGGGCTGCAAACAGAATAAAGGGTTATGTTAAACGAACACTGAAAATAGAAACTTTGCCTTTTCCTCTACAGTTCCTTGTTAAAGCCAACCGCTTGATAATTACTCTTGACTATTTCCAAATCCCATCACAAGAACTGTCTTTTCCTTAGCCAAGGAATTCTAATTCACTTCTGCTCTAGTTAAAGAATCAGACCTTTTTCCTAGGACTCAGCCTTCCCTGGACTTGCTGTTAATATCAAAACTTGTCCACTTGTCCACTTCACCCTCAATATCTGGGCTGTATGAAAATTCTTACATCCTACACAGCTTACTTATATTTACATGTAAGAAGAGTAATTCAATCCCTCCCTATGTGTTGTGATCAAGGCCCTAGATCATTCCTTGCACGACTCACACTGCATCTGAAATGATCTTCAAGGACTCCTGCTGGCTTCAAAGAAACAGATTTTGTTTAGCATTTTAGCAGAGCAGCTTTACTAAAGAACAGCTCTGCAGCTTTGGAGCAGGGTACTCCTTAAAATAAGTGGAAAATGTAGAAACTGTGTCCTTCCTTCATAAATTTGATTCTGTCTGAACTCCTGATGTGCATTCACACCAGTGCGCTCTGTCTGTTATCCTTGAATATCGAAAAGCTCCAGCTGATAGGGTCTTTTTTATGTCGTTTTCGCCAGTGGACATACCACCCACTCAAAACACTAGTTTGGTGTATCACTGAGCACACATTTTATGGAAAGGTGATGGCTGCATTGTTGGACCTGATGTTCATGACAAGAAATAAGTTCCTGTATCTGTGATGTTGAAAGGACTTCATCTGATCAGCAGGGAGCGTACCATAACCTAAAGAGAAGGAAAAACAACAATTTACTCCCTTTGCGTTTCCCATAAATAATTCTAAACAAGTCATTCCAACTTGTAGTGATGGAGGGTGCTATAGTCTGCTCCATAGGTGCTCCACTCCAGCAGTCTTCAGAGTGCCTTCACAATAGGACCAAAGGCTGTGAGCAATATTGTCTTTGCCCTCTGCAGTGCAAAGCTGTGGTCCTCAGTAGGTGTAGGGTGTCAGGTTTTTGTGTGCCATGATATCAGGAGATAAATTTACTGGATTTTCACCTGATCTCTTACAATACAGGAATATCAGGGCTCTCTCTTTAATACAACATCTATATTCTTTGCATCTAATAACTGCACTCATCATCAGTATTTCTTTGCATAACCCAAATGTACTTTTTTATAATCCCCCGTATCTTTTCAGTGTTGGAGGTGTCTTTATCTAATTTCACCACTGCTTTGCTATAAGTTCCTTTCACCCTTTTTCCTAACCCTAGTAAAGGGCTTTGGGTCACTGCCTTATCAGATACATCTTTCTTGCTTCCCAAGAGGGCAGAGGGCTACATCAAACATCTCTGCTTTTGGCTGGCTGGTGTCTGAATTTGGCCTACCGTGGCCTCTGCCAGCACGTCTGACCCGCAATTCAAACTCCTCTACTTCAGCAGCATAGCATGTGTCCTTTACAGATTCCTCTGCTGAGCCTATCCTATATGGATAGGCTGTCTCTGGACTAGTGCTGCACTAGAGCTTTCTGGTGGTTTCACTTCCCTTGACTTGGGAGGGCAAATGCTGCTTTTTACAGGCAGGGACATGCACAGTGGATTATGGCTGCGGTAGGCAGGTTGCTATGACCTGTCCTCAGAGGAGGAATTCCCACAAGCAAGGTGCATGACATGTTACATGTTACATGTGTGTGTCATGTAAAACCAGCTGTGAAGCACTTTATGACACCTCCTTGAGAAGGGCTGCACTGTGTGCAAAGCTGTCCGTAAACAAAAGACACCTGCAGTCCTGAACAGGGCCCCAGGCCTCCGCATTACTCTGTGTCTGAAAGGATGTCACCCCTTGCAATGGTATCATCACACCCAAGACTTTATTACAATGACCCAGTGGCTTTCAGAGGCTTTCTCCTGACCCCCAGACCTACCTGGTGGGGTTTTATTTCTCTGATGCACACTCTGCTTGTTCATATTGCTCAAGTCATGTCATTTGCCAAGGTCAGCCCTGCGTGTATCTTTGAAACAATCTTAAAGTTTCTTTTTTCCCTTCTCAAAGTCTCCTCCCCACCCTGAAATAGCATGTCACATTTGAAGCAAATGCTTTCAAGGGAAATTGCTGCTGTAGTACCCATAGGGCCCCCACACTCCAGGCTGGCAGTCAGCATCCCTCTGCCAGTGCAAGCCTGACTGGTGGTGGGTAAGCAGAGAGGGGACACAAAAGCAAGGCTGGCCAAAAATCATAGAATCACAGAATGTTAAGGGTTGGAAGGGATCTTAAAGATCATCTAGACCCAACCCCCACCAATGTGGTAAGAAACACCTCCCACTAGACCAGGTTGCTCAAGGGCTTATACAGCCTTGCCTTGAACACTGCCAGAGTTGGGTTATCCACAACCTTCCTGGGCAACCTGTTCAATGTCTCACCACACTTACAGTAAAGAATTTCTTCCTAAAAAAACCCTTCCCTCCTGCTCATTGCTTTAAGAAAGGACCAAAATTAACTTGGATGGAGCATTTCCCACTGTTTCTGCTGGCACAAGGAAAGAGTGTCTCCATGATACACTGCATAGCCAGCCCTGCCAGCTGCCCTAGGAGCAGCTGGAGACCCGAAGGAAAAGAAAAAAATTCTGAACTGGTGAATTATGACATGGTTCTCATGAGCAGTGGGATGGTTCAATGTCTGATTGTGGGTTTGGTAGGGGTTTTTTAGTTTGCTAAATAACCGAATGACTTTTTGTACTCATAAAGTTGTTGAAAATACTGTCTCTTAAATAGCTGTGACCCCCTACTTAAGAGATGGGAGTTTAGAACACATTAGCAGGCCCATATAAAAGCCAGTTACAGAGGAGATTTTGTGGGTAAAAGTGTGGCTACTAAGATAAAAGCTTTAAAATATTCATAGACCTTTTTCCTTTTGTGTTTGTTTGAGGGTTTTTGGATTTTTTGTTTGGTTGGTTTTTTTGGTTTTGTTCCCTAGTACTGGAATTTGCACTGCTGTAAACACAATTTATTAACACAGGTTGCTGCTCAGTCTGAAATAACTCCCTCCATTTCTGGCTGAAGAAAACTACTGTGCCTAACTCTGCTGCTGGGAGAAAATTAAGACAGGTTCTCAATCTAGTGCTCCCATTTTGCTCTTAAAGAAGCAATTTGAGTAAGCCTCTTTTCTAACGCACAGTGCCTCCCCTGTAAGACAATGCCAGTAGCTGGATCAGTGTCCTGAAGAATGGTACAGAGCCAAATACCTATATTTGAGGGAAATGAAGTTTACAGTCTACCAAAGGAAGAGGGATACACAGGCTGCACTCTTTTATACAGGCAAAGGAGCCTTTGCAGCCTAATGGGACTAAGATGAAAAAAATAGTCAGAAATATTTGTATATATGACAAAGTGCACATTCTGCAAAAAGTGTGAACCAATATCCTCAATGGTCATGTGAGAGCAGAAGAAAAGAATGATTACTTTACATTCATGTGTGTGTGTTTTCACAAACTTGAAAAAGTATTTGCATATTCAGGAACATGTATCATCACAACCAGATTAAGTTGCATGGGAGCTGAGCCCTGTAGAGCTCTAGTCCTAAGTAAAGGCAACCACTGAAAATGAGGAATGAGCAATAAAAATGGTTGACTGTGATATTTATTTCTTTTATGTGAGTTTATGCTAACAAATGGTCTATCTAGTGGCTCAGGACACTTCTTGCACACTTTTCTCTAGGTTGTTGTCACCATGAACTTATTTTAATTAGTGGTCTCATCTGATAAGACCATTTTTGGTCTTTCCATGTTAGCCTGGTAAGGCAAGAAAAAAGAGCTATTTGCATGGAAATAATACATGTTAAAAGTGAGCTCAAGCAATTTAAGGAAGATATGCTGGAGCTAGTTGCCATCATCATAGCTTTTAGAATTAGCTGTTGGCTGGATGAATTCTGTAATATTATGGGAAAGGGATAATGGACAGCCTGAATAAGCGAAACAATATGAAAAATAAGGAAAAAATATGTAAATTCAAGGTATAGGTCTGCTCATTGGGAATACTTTTAAACAAAATAAATACTTGGTGTTTTAAATAAGTGAAAAGAAACCTTTCTTTTCAAATACAGTTACACATCTAAAATTGTTCTTTATAATTTTTTCACCATTTAAATTATGTTATATGTGTGGTAAAATAATATATGGGGATATTCAGCACAGGAGTCTCTTGTAACATTTTGAAGTATTGTCAAAAAAACAACTCAAAAGGATTGACATCAGTGAGTTATCTATGCCACAACCAGCCTTACAAGTGGAAAACAACTGCCTTACAAGTGGAAAAGCTAATGTGGAACAGATATAGATAGACCTACAGTTGTTCATCTGTCCATGAACTATACCTCTTTAGGCCTGTTTTTCTTAGGAGACTTAGACAACACTTAACTTACTGAGACTGGTAAAATGGAATAACCATGAGGACACTTTATCAAACAGGAAGAAAATACTATGTGAGAAACAGTTAAGCAAAGGACATATTTGAAAGTGTCTCTATCTTGCATCTTTTAAAGCATCAAAGACCACGAATTCTCTAAAGTACCTGGAGCATAAAAAGTCAGGAATCTGAAGAAATTTACCAAATACACTCTTCACATACCGTAAGAGGAACGAGAAAAATTGTGCTAAACAGTATTAGGTATTCTTGTAAATACAGAGCTTGCCTGGTTGGGAACTGCCAATAACTCAGGATATATTGTACTTTACCACTGTCCACTCATACCTATTACAATACTGAGCATTCTCAAAGGTCCCCCCTGCAACAAAAAGAGGTTCCAGATCTAAAACTTTACAACAGCCCATCTGTAATTCATCTGTAGTTCATATCTTCTAAATCCACCTTCTAGATTTTCCCTTCTGTCTTTAGGCTTCAGGCTGTGAGACTGTGCTGTGGAGAGCAATGTGCAGAAAGCATCTGTCTCAGCTCTGTCAGTCATGGGACACTTATTGCTGAAAATGTGATGCTTATTCTCTTACCCTGTGAGGCTATACTTTGATGTTAGCTTTGGCAGTCTCTGAGGGTCTCAATCTTTCCTATCTGGAATACAGAACCATTAATGTAAGAAGAGGAAGGCTAAGTCTTGTCACCAAAATGTGGAGAATTGGTTGCTAGTGGCATGGAAATGTAATTTCAAAGCAGGGTTGCCATCCTGGTTTATTTACTGTTACTGTGGGATGCTGAACTGAAAACCACTGAATGGAAGTAAACCTTCACTGACTTAAAATTCTCTGCTGAACTACAGGGGACGAAGCAGGAAAAGCCTATGTTTTCTTCCTGAACTTTCTTTAATTTTGCATTTCATTGAATTTAGTGGCAAAATTTCCACTGAGGTTCCTGATCCTTAGTTCCAATGCTACACCTGTATCTGAGCTGTCAATTTCCTTATAGCAGAAGAGATTAGATTAATGCAAAGTCTTCTCCAGAGACTATGGCACAGCAACTTGTGCTGACTGGAACTTTCCTGAAGAAAGCCATCAAAAATGTAACTATGTTGTCCCTCTGAATGGACAAATTGGTAAAAACGGGTCATGGAAGGATAGACTTGCTTTTTCGAACTCCTTTTCAATTCACATTCTTTATCAACGTGTTGTGATTACTCTGCAGTACTTTTTGTCTTTTCTAGTCAGTGCTGTAGAGATTGCATGGTAGTAAGTGTTTGGACAATGCAGGAGCTTTCCTTATTTAGATTATTTCATCACATTCTATAATAATAGTTTGAAACAGGAATTCCTTTAGATATAAAAACTCTTGCTATTTTGGCCTGGTGTCAAATCCACGGGCTTGGTATCTAACTGTTCCTCTTTCATTTCCTTTCAAAAATTATCCACAAAAATTCTTTTCTTGCAAAATCAGGCAGACTGCTCAAATTTTCCAATGAATCATGTTCATTATATGGTACTATCACAGGTCTAGTGCAAGGGAAAGTTTAATGGTAACAATGTAAAATGCATTTTCTTGGCTTATGAACATGAACCATCCAGAGAAAATTTACAAAAAACAAAAAGGTTAAAAACCTAATTGTCCAGAGTGCAATCTGCTTGAATATCCATTCTATACAAAGGTAATCATCACGCAGACCTTTTTCTTTATCTCTGGAAATCTTGACTTCCTCTTAGCAGGAAAGCAGGATGTTGTGTGGGTACCAGTTTCAGATTACAGCAGCAGTTGTCTGTTTAGGCTGCACTCACCCTTTTTTTGCCTAAAGCTTGTGGAGCAAGGGATTGAGGGCTACACCCACTACAGCACTGATAATGTGATCATACAGAGAAATCCTTGGGTTTAGGCCAAGGCTTCCTAGTTTCCCAAATACCATTGCCAAGCCTCAACATTTCTCATGAATCACCATGAATCATCACGACCTGCTGCCCTTACCACTAAGATACATCTCCCTAACAATACCTTACAGTTTTTAAGCTATTTTCATGCTACAGACTTTAAATAATTATTGGTTTTATTTAAATAGAGATTTCTCTGTTTCAAAGCTTGGAGCACATTTTACCCCAAAAGCTGGTCAGTTTCTGAGAGGTTTTATAGAGTACTTTTACAATCACAAATAAGGAAAATAATGGCAATTTATGACTCTTCACGTATCACCAGATTTTATGCTAATAAGGACAGTGTTATGGTATCCTGCAGGATGGAAGCATGCCCTCAAAATACACTTGGGAGTCTTGGACAGTGAGTCCAACAAGGTACATTTTTGTTTGATTTAGGGTTCTTCAGATTGATGCTGCCCCCTTTACTATGTCAGTTCCTACTGCATAATCTTTCCTGATTCTCTTTAATGTGTGTGCAAACTTCATCAGGTACACACCATCTTTTCAGCATAAAATCAGCCTATTTCATGACAGCATCTGCTTTCAGTGTGCTGTCTACCTGCTTTTTCTCTCCTTGAAAGCAAATGAGCTCTCTAAAGTTACTGTATGAGGACTTTTGTGTTGCAAACTAATAAAGTCTTACTATTCAGTTACACATTGGATGTGGCATTTTAGATATGGCTTTAACTCTTCTTGTGTACAAGGAATATTTCTTCAACTATAAAGAAGAAAATAGCTCTTTGATAACATTGAAATTTTTGTTAGTTTCAAAATAACAAATTACACTGTGTCTGCAAACACTTATTTGCAAACAAGAAATCACAGGTGAATAAATGATGATTATGATCAAGATTTTGTTTGTTCCTTTTAATTACTGCCCTTTACATTTCTGTTAAGTAATTACTGTTACTATGTGGTTTATATTACTGCATGGGATTAATTCAGTGATATTTTAATGACAGCACATTTTATTTCTACCATGTGAGGATTAATCCAGTGTTCAGTTGCTGAGTTCACTAGCTGTAGTTTTGCATTAACATTAAGTACTTAGTTAAAAATAGTGGAAGGTAATTATATTTAAAGTTAACCCGTATAAGGAAGTGAAATCCAGTGATTTAGTACTATCTGAAACACTTATAAAAATATATTGAAAGTTTTGCATTCAAAGATTCATGGCTTACATATTATACAGTATTAAATCTCCGTGTTAAAAAAAAGGAGAAATGGTGTTGATGGATATCTATAATTATATACTATTCCATCAATACATTCAAAATGTATGGCATTTTCAAAATAAGATCAAGAAAGTAGTAGCTTGTAAAACACTTTTCCTTTTTCATGCTGCCAGAATATTATCCAGAATTTTGTAGATAAAAATAACCAAATAAAACTAAATTTTGATATGTTTGACATTGGAAGAAGGGTGGAGGGGGAGGGGAGGAAATGTGTTGCTCTTTTCCAGTTGTCAAAGCATGAAAAAGTAAGATTAAAAATAGTTAGCTCTATACTCAAGCTCCAAATAGAGATTTGATCCCTTAAATAGCCCCATCTCAGAAAGCAGTTATATAGTAAAACAATGCTTAATGGAATGTTAGTGGAGTTTTTTTTCCAAAGCCATTATTAAATTATCTTTCTAGGATTTTAAGAATGGTAATTATTAATTCATACATGTAGTTTTTTAGGATTGTTCTTTTAGTATAAAAGAGAAGGACTTACCACATCTATTACGACGAAATCCAGTACTCACATTAAGAACATAAGCTTAGTAATATTAGCCAGCAAGAAAATTAATATTAAAAAGACAGTCTTGCCCCAGGAAGAGTTCTGTCTATAAATTCACCACTAAGCATTTGGAGCACTGCAAACCCTCTATTCTGTTGCAGTATTCCAATGCTTCTTCATGTTCTTGAAAGATGTATATTTATTTAGTTGGGCTTTCACACTGAGGCAGTTCTTTATGGGCAAACCCTGCACACCCATAGGTTTGCAGTCCAACTCTGCCCTAGATGGGCAAGCACTCAGATGAAGCACAGCTGAAGTGAGGAAGTTTATATACAAAAGTAAGATTCTGCTTAACTTCATTTGTTTTGTTCAGTATCCAGCATGGGAATCACAAAAAATTGTTAAGAATCTGTCCCTGCCATTCATTCATTGAACTGAAATGGCCAGTGTTCATGAGAAACCAACAGCAGTAAGGTGAGCTGTATCCTCACAAGTATATGCATACCTCACTAAAATGCTAATTGTAGAACCATTATACAAATTAGGAATATATTTCCTTCATCATCTGTGAACACAGCAGCAGTCACACAGCACTACCTAATGTTAAAGCATCTGAAAATCGTGTGAAATAAAATTCTCCTTCTTATAAAGACAGAGTTCTTCAGTCCCAGCATTCGGCCCTAGATTCTCTTCGGAGTCATTCAGGACAAAGTTGAGAAGAAAGGGAGAGGAAGAGTAAGACTCTTCTTCACCAGTCCTGCAAACATTATCAGGAACGTGCCTTTCTCCAGGATCACAGCTGTGTCCTCTTGATAACCACTAAAATTGGTTCTTTCCTTCAGATGGTCAGTAGCATTGCTGCAGTGCAGAATACCCAGGGCTTAAGTTGTATCATTCTGTATAATGACACAATCATTACATACAGACCCTGCTTTTTTACCTTCTTTCCAATGAAAAAATACATTCATAAAATTTCATTAGAAACATGTCTTTTCAAAAGTTGTTAATATGCAGAGTTAAAGAACCAAAAGTCATGAGATGTCAGGATTCCTGCTGCCCATAAAATACTAATTCTTCTTGTCATATTTTAGATTTACAGTATAGATTTTACTTTCAGCAATCAAAAGGCAGCTGCAAATGGAATACACTGTTCTGAGTTTTTTTGCTTGTAGGGTTTTATTTTAAACTCATTTATTACATACCTGTGCAAATAACCTGTGCTTTGTCTAATAATCCAAGCAAAATCTTTGCCTGTTGAAAAGAGGTATCAGACAAGAACAAAATACAGTGGGTTAGAGAAAGATAGACAAATAAATTCCAACAAATAAAGTTTAAAAAAAAAAAAAAAAGAGAGAAATCAAGATTATCTTTCCAGCTTTCTCATTCTTAGATTAAAATCAAGGGGACCTACAAGAGGAAGAACTAAGTTTTCATTGTGGTGTCATGGACACCAAGAATTTGTGGTTATCAGAACTGTTATTAAAAATGTGCTTCATGTTGTAAAGGAAACCTGATTCTAGTATAGTAACTAGAGTTGTTTTTAGCAGTTTAGAGCAAGAAACATTGTGAAGGAATCTGCAGCATTTTTTCAATGGAGTACTGAGTCAGGGAAACTAACTTAGTCACTGCTGTACTTTTTTTAAGTATTAGTGGCTCAGCTGCAGGTAAATACCACTCTCCCTGATTTGGAGAAGGAATAGGAACCTGAGTTTCCCAAGCTGCAAGTTGGGGCCTTCCCCACACTAGCCAAAGGGTCTCCCAGTTGTGTCTTGCAGTTATTCCACCTTGTACAGGTTATAATGATCACTCCCTGTTGTCCAAAAATAATCAGGCCCTTCTCCAGTGGCCAGAGTACAGATCCCACAATATTCCTAGGGTCAAGGTCTTCCTGCAGTTATGACTTAGTATTGAAGAGTTTTGACAAAAAAAAAGTCAACTTCAGCATGACCACCATAGTCTTTGGCCTGAGCTGCTAACATGGGACATGAAAAAGAACAAAGAGGTTGGATCCTGGGACTCCAGTATCCTAAATGAGTGTTCTATCAGTCAAAAAGCAGTTTTCTCTCACTGGAATTACATTACGGAACCTGAAGAAATGGATACAAGTGTAAATTTTTCTGGTCTAGGTCGGTTTGTTGTGGTTTTTTTAACAGAATCATTCCCATGGTAAGTTTGTATTTTGATGATTTGAAGATTTATGATGAAAAATTACTTCATGAAAAAGATTTCTGACCAGTTATAATTAATACCCTGTTTTATATTATACAGTTTAGTGACGTTTTTAAAGTATGGCCTTAGGGATAATCTTTGAAATAGTTTCTGTTAATTGACAGTGTTATTCAGACATCTTCCTTCCACCCCAACCCTGGTAATATGCATGAGCGATATTAATGCAGTAATTATTTAGATCACTTTTTAAAATTTCCCCTTTTTTTTCAAAGGGCTTTTTACTTAAAATGTTTTGTAATGCTTTTATGTCTCTGACTCTTTCTCAAGTAACAGGTTTTTCATGTATTATTTGGAAAGAGGCATTTCAGAATCCCTCTAGAATTATTCAGTTTGGAAAACATTCTATAGACATAATTTGCTGGAGGCAAGCTAGCACTGCAGATTAAAAGTTTACACGAAGACAACAGACAAAACAGTATTACTTTAAATCAGACTGAAAGAGAAAAAAGTCCATTTCTGCTAGGCCCAAAGGACTTTTATTTAGTGTCTTGTCAAAAACTAAAGTATATTATTACATACCCAGTAAACCATTGATCTTCACTCACTGTGTACTCCATTAGTGTTCCTTTCTCAATGCTTATACAGGGTCTCACAGATTTTTAGAATTTCTTTTCAGCTGCACCAGAATTAGCAAATGATTCATAGGTGATAGCAAATGAAATCCCAAAAAAAAAAAAAAAAGAAAAAGAAAAAGTTTTCTAATTATTTCTAGGTGTAAAGCAACTAAGCTCAGAAAATTGCATGTTTCTCTGAGGTAAGAAACATTCTGACACAGTTAAAAAAATTTTTAAAATAGCAAGTAAATAAATGAAGAGCACTGAAATCTTCCTTCATGCCACTGTGATAGAATTCATTCATTCTTGCATATGAGTTTCAGTACATCATGATTTATTGCAGAGTAGGCTACATGGGTATAGCAAAGCAGATTACTGCTTCTTGTCTACCCTGACTTGTAAATGTTATGCACTGTGATTTTTAGATACGTGTACACATAGGTATATGGGTACTTATTTGCTTTTTCTTTTCAAATGGAAGGTCTTAATTCTTGCTTTCATGCTAAAATGCTAGTTGGCGTTGTTGCTTTGCAAAAATTTTCAGTTAAATGCATGGTTTTATGAGGTACAACAAATTAATACGAATATCTGAATCCTAAAATGAAAATATGAAGCTAATATTGTACTTTCATCTCTAAATCATAATTTTTCATGTATAATATTCAACGAGGTCAAAATAAACCAGTATTTCCAGTGATGATTGTGGGACTAGGTGTCTTACTTTTTAGCTGCTCAACTTGAGACACCTAAAGCTTGATAACCCCCTCTCAGGGTACTGTGTCATGATCTGCTGTTGTGTCTGTACAGGTTTGGTCTGGGACAGAGTTGACTTTCTTCATAGTGGGTTGGATGAGGCTATGTGGACCACATGATTCGTGACCACAAAAATGTTGTTAACACAGGGATATTTTAGCTATTGTTTTACCTGATTTGAGGCCTTTTCTGTCTCTCACCCTATCCCACCAGTGAACTGGCTGGGGGTGACAAGAAGATGGGAGGGGACACAGGCAGGACAGCTGACCCCAACTGAGCAAAGGGATATCCAACACCATATGGTGTCACGCTCAGCATATAGAGCTGGGGGGAAAGGAGGACGGGGGGACTCTAACAGTGAGGGCACGTCTTCTCAAGTAATTGTTAATGTGATGGAGCTCAGCTCTCCTGGAGATGGCCGAACAACTACCAGCCAAAGGAAAGTGGTAGATGAATTCCTTAGTTTTGCCTTGCTTGCAATATGCAGCTTTTGGTTTCCCCTTTACACTAGCTTTATCTCAACTCATGAGTTTTCTCACTTTTACTCTTTGAATCCTATCCCTGTGTAGGTAAGGAAGTCAGTGGCTACTTGGGGTTGATCTGCCAACCAAGGTTAACCCACAAGAAGTTTCCTATCAGGAGAGCAGTTCTTCAAACATTTAAACTTCATGAAAGTGTCAGCTGCAGATTACAAAAGTCATTCTCTGTTGACAGCCTTTTCCTTGCAATGGGAGAATTCATTAAGTGACTTAAGACAAAGTGTGGAATGTGAGACTTGAAATTAGACCTCATTCTTTATCAAAAACTAAAAATTCCTTCTTTGTATCACTGTTACTTCAGTGCCTCTATTGTCTTGACCCTCCTTCCATTTCCTTAAAAACCCACAAATGTTAAATGAATCACATCAAAGCTTGGGATATGACCAACAGACTCTCATTGCTGACCAAGCCTCCCAACCCTTCCAATGGTTGCTTCATATTCAACTGAATTTTTGGAAGGTACCTACTTAATCAAAGAAATTCCTAAATCTCAGCAAACAATCTTCTTTTCTTCACCTATTTGCATTTCCCAACCACACTGAGCCTATGGGTTTAATATACTCAGCCTAGCAGTATCATCCATTGTTATGAGGATGGTTGTGTTTACCAACAGTGCAAAAACGGTTTCTCAACTTGCCCTGAAAGTACAAGACACACAAGTCTCTGATTGTTAAGAGCTTTCTATGTTAGCTGCAGGGAATAGCTGGTCATCCACTCAGACATACCACCCTGCCATGGCTCCTCTGAATCCCCAGAGCCACACTGGCAGAACAAGACCTTGTTCTTGGCTTCCTTGCTGTGAACACAGCTGATGCCATGATGATTTTTTTCCGTTTTATATACTCCTCTTATATACCCTTTCATATACCCTTTTATATAGCTTTTATGTATCCTTAGTGCTTTTAACCCAAATACTTGTAATTCCCTAACTCTGATAACTAGCTTAGACCCAAAGTTCCATTAAGCCAAGAGACCAAACATCTTGGAGGCCTCGCAGTTGGGCGTCAGAAAGCCCCCAGACATCAAGGTCCTCTCCAGAACACATTCTGTAAACTAAGATAGGCCCATCCAGGGGGAAGGTTCCTCAGGACGGGGGCTTCTCTTGAGCCTCTCATTGGAGAATCTTTGATAGATGTGCTAATTTGCCAGGTCTGTAGCTGTATATGTGAATCATCGTGTGTGTGCATTTTCAGTGTGCCTTCTGTGGTGCATTTCGGTGCATTCTACCTTGATGTGGTGCACCTGAGAATCCTTAAATAAATACCGAGGTAAAACCCTTTTTTCCCCTCTAACCGTGTTTGGCTTTTAATTCTAAGCCCAGGGAAAGGCAACACAGCAATGTCAAAATAAGGCAAAATGAGGGTAATGATGCAGGGGTGGTGAATGCAGGTGGCACCTTCATTTCCTGACATGTACCTCAGTATTGCTCAAGAAATTTCTTAAACCACTTTGCCAGCTGTCTAAGACCAGTCATCCTTCCCCTTTTCCTGTGTGAGCTAGGAAATACTACCAGACACTGTAGGAATGCCATGTCTATTCCTATAGAATCTCTAAGGAGCCCACCGAGGCTTTCATGTGACAGAAAGGACATCTCTTGGTCTGAGGTGTCCAGGTACTGTTAATGCTAAGAGAACCACTGACCAGGTTAAAAGGTACTGAAGAGCTCTTTCTGTACATTCTTCAAAGAACGAAAAGGAATAGGAAAACAGATAATGCGAGCACAGTATTAACAGTATTTTTCTTTAACAGTACCTCACACTGCCAGAGGGGGAAGTGGCTCCATGTGGTCCCATTCCCTTCTCCCAAAACCATGGAACAAAAACATGTGCCATTCTTCTACACCCTTACTGTTGTTTTGGTAGTCTTTCCTGATTTCAAGACATGGAATTTTCCTCCTCCTTCAGCTCCCTGCTCTTGACTCCGCATGGAGCTTACCTCCCCACTGTGCAGCTGCTCTCATTTCAGGGGGTGCTGCCACCAACAAGCACATTTGCCTTCATGTGATAAGATTGCAGGCAATTGTTTCATTGGTGCTACACAGCTAATGGGAAGAAAAGGCACGAAAGCTCCTAAGATTTCCATTTCCATAAATCTTGCCTAAGGCTCCAGCTGGAGCTGTCCTAGAGGGGCCACATACAGTACAGTACAGTATATTCCCTGACTGCTTCTTTAGCCAAATAAATTTTGTTGATGAGTCATGTGGGCACTGCAGAGCATTTCAAAGACCCATCTGGCAGAATAAAGTCACTCGCCTTCAAAGCATAGTGCATCTCAAAGGTTCAGCATTTGGATTTGGTTTGAATTCTTGGATCTTTATCTGAATTCCCTGAGACTGTATAACAGGCTTTCTTGCAGAATTTCCGTCGTTCCAGCTTCTAGTTAAAGCCACATAATAGCACAAGAAAACTTTTTCTCCTGGTATTTCTGTCAAAAGCAGAAGTGTACGCCAGGAGGTGAGGAAAGAGGAAGAACCTGGATACATCATAACTTTGAGTAAAATTTGATTCAGGATTTGTTCTAGGAGTAAGTTGAAGATTCCACTACATGACTTGGCTGTTTAAATATCTAAATTAATTTGGGGGCTGATTCCTTTAATTTATGCCTTTAATGCCTTCATATATCTTATATTTTTACTAAATTATCAAGTCAACTTCTAGTTATGTTTCAGCCTAGTAGCTGAGTCTCCTAGTGCGGTGATCTTTAATTTCAATGGAGCCCTGTCTTTGAAAAATGCTGCATATAGTTCATCATTTCTCATTTTCTTCAGTTCTTCTAAACTATTTCTATGAAGATTGCAAAATGCAATGATTTTTTCAAATATATAATTATTGAAAAGATTATATTTAGCATCTCAAGCCTCAGCTGAAATCTCACTATGCTAACTTTTTCTAGAAAGGTTTAAAACAACTTAAAAATACTGAAATATTTTCCTTCTTCTATTGGAATGCTTGTATTTTCTTATCTGCATGACTTTGGCTTAGCTAGGAAATGACTATATTTTGCTTAGATTCCTGTCTGGAAAGAACAACTCCAGAACACTTATAAATGTGTGGATGAAATTTACACCTCTGTTTTAAATTCATTCCACTGGCCCTGTGAACACTGGATCTTTTTCAGGTTTTATCACTTAGAAGATTAGGCCTAAGATAGATCATGGAATATCTGTAAATATCTTGCAGGCTGCCTTTCATTACTTCAAAGTCATCTGGATGGCTCATTTTTTTGCAGCTGCTGATAGATAGAATCTGTAAAACCTAATTTGCAGAGGTACCGGGTATTTTTTAGCTCTTACAGAGTGGAAATGCAGATGATCAGTGTCAGTTCTGTAGCTCTCTCTACTTCCTCCCCCCCAGTATAATATTGGTTATAGTATAGAAATGTAACAAAAAATCTATTTGCTAAGAATGATAACATGTTAAAATGTTGAGAGCATTCTTAGGGCTAGATTATGTCCAGTGTGTCTGAGGGCATATTTACACCAATCCCATTTATAAAAGGCTAGTTCTAGGCATAGTTTCTCTTCCAAAAGCTGAATGAACTGTTGCTTGCTAATGTACCAAGCATCAAGAGCTGATACAAAAAGAAGTTATTTCCAAATACCTAATTTCCTATTAGGTAGAGTTAATGCTTCTGAAATACTTTAACATGCCATGCCCTACAACAACCTCTGTGCACTTTGCTCTTTTTTCAGGAATGTGTAAGCAAAAGCAGTGTGGAGAAGCACATTACAGGCAAAGTGGAGCCATCAAACATTTAGAGTCTTCATTAAAAAAGCTGTAACAGGAGAGTGTTTAAGCTGCTCACTCGCTAAGCAACATTTTACTTAACCAGTTCTAGAATAATACACTGTTCATAATGAGTGAAGATATTGATAACATTGTCAACCTGCTTATTTTTCTATACTGAAAAAGGATTGTTAGAATTGCACAACCATATCACAAACTGGTTAGTTCTCAACTTATCATGATAGAAGAAAAGAAAAATTAGAGGGAAAACTGCTATAACAGTGATGTAGTCATACCAAGAAGGTCTGTAAATTACTTGTTATTTTAATACTGTTTGGGAAGAGACAGGCCAGTGAACATCACAAGTACCAAGGAAACCTTGGGAAAGAAAAAAAAAAAAAAATAAAAAATTTGGTTTTCCAAACACCATTTGTTCTGATATTAAGTGGTTTCATGCTTTAGTTTCTTCACGTTATACTCTCACTTCTGAGTGCAAACTTTGCCGATGGCAAAGGGAAATACAAAGTGTTGACAGTTAACTATAGCTGGCCACCTGGCCATCCATTACACCCCAGATGTGAATTGTGAATTTTTATATTCTTTCTATTTGAGGAAAATGCTTCCTCTGATGTTCTTGAACAACACTTTTCAACTGGAGAAACCCACAGATTCTTATTTTGATGGACTCGTGATTGCAGTGTGGATCTATGGAAAAATGGTGGGGACACAGAAGAATGAAGGATTTTGTGGCATATTTTTGCCATCTGTCTGCCTGTAAATTGTGGACCCATTGCAGTAACTGTCTGGTCCATAGAGGTCCATTTAAACCCACAAAATAATTATTTCATAGGTAGATCTTCTTTTTTGTGTATTGATCAGTGAGTAGTTCAGCTGGGCTGAAAAAAATCCTTCCTCAAAATGAAATATCTAAAGAGTGGGAAGGAATGTGTATTTTTTATAAATCTGGCTGAAACAAAGAACTTCTGAAGTCAAAAATTTAATCGCTTTTCCTGTACTCCATGAAAACACCCATCTAATAAATAGAACGCCAAAGTAGAACTTTGCACTCTGGGGGACTGAGACCAGAGACTTAAGCCTTGGCTCCTACACCCTGCTTTACCAGGGTCTGGGGCTTCCTTCATGTGCACAGCTGAAGCTGCTGTACTTTGTGACCCTTCCTTAAGGGACCAACCTGCTCATCAGTTTTACACCTCTAGACTAGGCAATCAGTCCAACAATGGCATGCTGTTGGGTTCTTTTAATTATTTATAGGAAATGAAACAGCTCCAATAGGACTGTCTAAATAACCTGATGGTGATGGCAAAAACATGGGATGCAGTTTAGTTTCTTGGTCAGCTTGAGATACCACAGAAAGGTGAATCTTGATAGTCTCCACACTGTGTGAACGATCTTGTCACCAGGGCAAAGTTATTCTCTCTTAATAAAATAAAATTTATGACCATATCACAACCCCAGGAAAGTGGATGAGAGGGAAGCTGTACTATCTGATTTTTGGAGTTGAAATAAAGGAAGCGGCTACTACACCATAATGATGCTGCTTCAGTCTGCTCTCTCTCTCTCCATTCAGAAACGTGTGAGCAAAAGCAGTGCCCCTATCAGATTCTTAAGGGCATAGGGAGGGGTGTGACTTAGATGGCAAAACAGTGGAAAATAGACTGTTTTCCAATAGTTTCACTTAAGTCAGATCGTCCATACATCTCTTTAAAATTCAGGGTTTTATTTAAAAACCATATTTTCTGTTACTCATTTATTGCCTGTAAGATGTGACTCTTGCTTGTTACTAAGACTCCTTTAAACATTTTGACCTCAAAGTAGAAAAAAATTCACAAGCTCATTGGCACCATCAGAGTGACAGAAAGTATCCATAAAGTAAATGAGAATGTTGTGGGTCTTTCATTTCTAAAAATCCACAGTCACACGTCTCTTCATCTGCTTCATGCCTCTTCATCTAGTTTTCTTCAGAAGCTCCACTTAGCAGCAGTGGCACCTACAGGATGGAAGGCAGTGGAGGCTGCTATATCTCAGGCAATCATTTCACATGATCAGAGAGATGCTCTACTGCATGCTGACAGTAGACTTGGCATTAATTCCTAGTCATTGCACAAAATTAAAATGCATTTTGTAATTTTGATGCAATATCTGGCACACCAATAGCTTGCTTCTGCCTTAACTCCACACTTAAGTTATGCATAGCGTTTGCTGGAAGGAAAGGCTCTGTTTGTAGGCAAAGCTGAAAATTTACCACAAGACACAAGCATCATCCAACTGTCAAAAACAGTTTTTTTCTTGCTGGCAAAGAAAAATTTTTTACCATTTTTTACCTTTCAAGCTTAACTATCAAGTATGGGTTTAAAAAAAAAAATGTAAAAAGTGCACTGTGGGCTAACCTCACGAGATGTACATTTCATCTGGGATGATTTTTTCCAGTCCTCAGTTTTTTTATCTTCACAATAAAGTAACATTTTCCCTGCTGATCACACTACTACTGAAGCATGAATTTTAGGGCTTGTAACATTAGACCATTTTTATTGATCTTCATGAGTTTGCAGTGGGGACTTCAAGGTCATTTGGTCACCAGGGTTAACTTTTCAGCAATGAAAACCAAGAAGTGCTTTCAAAATAGGTGGGTATTTATCATGAGCATTTAATTTCCCCAAAACTGCAATACTTGTTAGAAAGTATTGAAAAAATAAGTTCTTGTTTCCTTTGACATGTCCTTTCTTTAAGCATTCTTCTTAACTTGCTGCCCCCGTGACCTCCTTAGTAGCAGATACAATTCATTTCTTATGCAGACTGACAAAAAAGATGCATGGTATATGGCACTGCATATCTTTACTTCATTATTTTCTCATAGCAAAGACTTGAAACTGTAATGTGTGAGAAAGAAAAGGTGCCAACATGACATTTACTACTGCTAATATGAATCTGATTAATTCTACAACAAGAAACATCATCTTAACTCTTTATCTTCTTGTGTGTGTTTTTTGTTTGAACCAAATTGATAAATCAGAATATTTTGACAAATAACATATACTTGCAGCTCTTGTTGAAGCAAACAATATCACAACCTAGTCATTTGCAGTAAGTTTATTATAAGGGAAGCAAGAGGCTGTCTTTTAACAATATTTACATTCATCTACTAAGCTGAAATCTGTTTTATATAGTACATTTACAATATATTTAGCCATAGTTACACTTTATTTTTAGGACAGCACAGTGAAAGTTAGAAATAGTTTCAGTGTGCTTCACCATGTCTTATTCCACAGTGTTGTGATTCACCACATTCAGAGAAAAAGGCTTTCTCATAGGAGGTGTTACTAAAGCCTAATTATTCTATTTGTGCCTTTTTTAGTAACACAGAATGCTTTCTTTCTGTTTCGAACTCATGCATCCAAGAACTGACTTTCCTATATCTCAGTGATGAAGCTTTTTCTTAGTTTATGCCATCAAAATTATTTAAATAATGGATTTTTATTTGTCTTGGTGTCTCATTTATGGCTTGCTTTGGTTTTGTACTTTAAAAGATTGATTTTCTCTTCCCATTTATTGGTGGACAGTATGAGAAAAATTTCATGTTGTAGTTTCACATTCTTCAGTCTCATTTCTTACTACTTGCAGGTTTGGCTGAAATGTCAAATATGTAGAAACTGTGAAAAGTACCATAGAATGGTGACGATGTATATACTTTTAGGGAAAATGTTTTTCATCAAGGGGAAAAGGGTGAAAAAAAATTGCATTACAAGGAAGGAAAAAAAAAGCCCCAAGCATTTGATTTATATACATATAATGTTTCCCTTATGTATAACATATATATTTAAACATTTATGAAAATTGTAAAGAAATAACCCACAACATTCAAACACTATGATATTTTTAAATGTAGGGTGACAAACATTTGATTCCAATGCTTGATGATCTTGTGAGTAAAATATTTTCCTTGGATTCATTTTGTTTTCTTCCTTTATTTGATCTCATTTAAAATGTCCATAGAACTATTGCTGTGGAGAAAAATAAGCTGGCTGCTAACTCAACTGTCTGGCCATAAAATATTGAAAAGGGGGAAAAAAAGGAAAGTGAGAGAAAAAGAATTTATGAACCAACACAGGGGGAGGATAAACAATGTTTTGCCAAAGTCTATAGGCTATTGGTAAGTAAGCAAGGTTAGGACTGGCTGTTGCTTTGTAATACCAAAGCAATACAAATAACTTTGAATGCAAGCAAATGACACATAGGTCAGGATTTTAAATGTGAACACATGCTCCAGAGGAAACCATACAGGAATAAAAGTTGTTCCTGTTTTGTTAGTTTAGATTCTGAAAGAAGCTTTTGTGTGTAAAGATGTAACACGATCCCATGCCTGGAGCCATGCCCCATGGTACACAGACTGCTGTGTTTGTCCCAGAGTACCAAAGACAGAGAAACTTGCAGCCTGTCTATCTCCAGCCTGGCACTGGCTTTTGTGTAATTTGATTTACTTTTGCCAGAATGGTACCAAAAGGGACCTTTCTTATCATTCTTCCAGGGGATTTAGCAGAGACAGTGTGAGCATGGCTGAAGGTAAATCTTGATGATCATTGCTTTAAAAAAAAAAATTAAAGAGCAGTTCTGTTTCAGTATTATAAACTCTCCTCTTTGAATACCTTCCAGAAATCTGCTGGTTTAATTTCTTAGTCCCATCTGTTTCTCTCTCACTGGCTATATTTGTTAGTATTTCCTCAAGCAGCATGTTGTATTGCCCTTACTGTGCTGGAGGAAAAGGGCATAGATTGATCATTTTACAGGACAGGGAAACGTTTATTTTGGGCTGAAGTAGAGTGCATTTCCTCGCTTCCTGCCCAGAGTTATAGGAAAAAAAAATCATTGGTGGGGAAAAAAAAAGAAAATAAAAATAAAGAAGAAGAAGATGAAAAAAAGCACAGGCTGTTTTGGTATACCAGGGGGGAAAAAAAAGAAGCAGCAATGTCAGGAGGGCCATTAGGCTGCTTATCTGTCTTTCTACTTTGGCACGTGAAAGCTCCCAGCTCAGCATGCCATGTGTCAAATCTATCATTTGATATGTCAGGAACCATTATTCCCTCTTTTGTCACCAGTTTTGACCAAAGGATGAAAAATTGCTGTCTTACACAGACAAAATTATTGCTGAAAAAAAGGGCAACTATGGCACATAGGAGTAGGCCAAGGTGAAACCTGGGGAAACTCTCCTTAGATTAGGTCTGGGTTAAGAGAATATTGATCTGTGTGCTAAAAACTGTTGATCTCTCTCTGAGCAGAGGATGACAAATGGTAGCAAACAAAAAATTGAGTGTCTCCAAGGACATTTGAGCTGCTCTCTGTTTTCTATGAGTATTTGTTTGGTTTGTGGGTTCTGCTCTAGGGATTTAAACTAAAATAAGCAAATATTAAACAGAACAGAAACTGCCATAAAATGATACAGTGAGAAACTACAGGAAGACTACAGTCACACAGAAATTACACTGAGTATTAAAACTGATAAATGGCTTAATAGTAAGAAAAAGCATGTGTTCACTACAGAAATTAGGCATATTATAATTTTTAGGTATTTTATTATAGCAAATGGGATGCCAACATCACATTGTTTTATATTTATTTCTGGAACATTCATTTCAAGAATTTTTAGAAGCACAAATTTCATGATGCTCTGTATGGGTGATTCACAAACAAATTGTTAAGGGCAGTAAAAGGCGAGGTTTCACAGTAGGTTCAGCATCTCTTGTAGTCAGCAGCAAGCTCTCCTTTTCTTCATTGAACATACCCGGAAGGTGAGACGAGTGGAGGAGAGAATTAATCAGAGAAGTAGCCACACTGGTTGACCCAAGCAGGACAAATACCATCTTCATCTAATTGGAGAGAAGAGGCATGTAGGCATGTAGAGACCTCCAAGGAGAAGAGAATACTTCACTGAGGAAGAAAATTGTGGCCAGGGTTTTGTTTTACTTCAAGTTTTATCTTTAGGGCTCTGAATTTGAATGAAGTTGAAAATAATGGTCATGAAAGGCCCCTTCAGCCTCAGGGGAGCTGAGATGTGCTATAAACTAGTGCTGTATATAACCAACAGTGGAACCCGGATTTGTTTTCTCAACTTTGAGACCCAGAGCAACTGTGATTCTCCAAGTTTTTGTTGGCATGAACCTTGGGCCTCCTAAGGCCATCTTGTCTGAACAATGCTGGTGATTGAGTCTATTCAGTGCACATTCCTCCTCTCAATCCTGCACACAGCTGCCAAGAGTCATGCATCTCCTGTGACCTTTCTGAACTTGGCAATGCTGGTTTGCTACCCATATACTTTCCCATTTTCTGCTGCTTCCCACTGGAGGTCACTGCGGCAGAGGAGTTGAGGGCAACTAATCTGAGCTTCCCACTACTACAGATACTTTGGAGCAGGTGGGGATACATGTAGCTGATGTGTATAATTTTGAATCCTTCAGTGAGCATAAACAGTCAAAAGACACCTATGGTTTTTGAATGGCAGAATTAAAAGAAAATGCCATGGAGATTTTCACGGTCCCTACTTTAGCTTAAGTTGACTGATTGTAGCAGAGCTCACCTGAATACTCAACTGAAGGGTTCACTCCAACGAAAAATCCCCGTTTACCAAAACTGAGAGTGAAATATTCCAGAGTTAGGACTATTTTGATATAGTTGCAGTTGATTCAGAGCTGAGTTCTTGACAGATCACCAGCCTCCTTCCTTGGCAGCATGATCTTGAGCTGAGGAGAAGACACAAGAGATCCCCAACTCCTAAACTCCCAGACTCTTTCACCATCCAGCACCTCCCTTGCTGAACTGACACAGAGCAGAAGCTCCTCCCTTGGACATATTTTCTAAGAGACCAATTATATTCCAGATGAATGTTACGCAGTAAGCACGGCATCCCAGCATGGAAAAGTAATTTAGTCCCACAAATGTTTCACAGCTAGTATCGATATTGACTAATTTGAGACTGAGCAGGTAAGTTCCACCACTCTTTGCACTTGGCCAGAAAATAAAGATATGTAAATACTGAAAATGTTACATCATTGTGAGCTTCTTACATGAAGAAGGAGGTGCAACTTGAGTTTGTGGGTTGGAGCATTTGGAGAGGAGGGGAGTTCCCATGAAGACCGTGAGGTGTATTTTTCCCTTCTTTTTGTATTGTTTACAGTACAGTTAAAAACAGGTAGATGAAGTGGTGTTGTGGTTTGAGGCTGGCTAAGTGCCAGGCACCCACGAAAACTATTCACTCATTTTCCTCTGCTATAGCTAAGCAGAGGAGGGGAATTTAAAAACTTCATGAGTTGAGATAAGGATTAGGGGAAAAACATTTTAAGGGCCAAACAGGCTCAAAACTTAAATAGTATAAAGAAAATTTATTATTAACAGAATTAAAAGTAAAAAGTGTAATGAGAACTAAAATAAACCTTTAGAACACCTTCTTTCCCAGTTCCTCCCTCTTTTCACCAACTGTTCAAGGAGACAAAACATGGGGTTTGGTCAGTCTTTCTAACAATCTTTCTTCAGTTTGTTCAGGGAAAAGAGTTCTTTCTTCTGTTGTGCCATGGGGTCCTTGCCACAGGAGACAGTTCTCTATGAATTTCTCTAGCATGGTTCTGATTTTCATGAGCAGCAGCCCGCCCAACCTCCTGTAACATGAGTCCTTCCCATGGGCCAAGCAGTCTTCCCACAGCTGCCCAGAGTGGGTCATTTTAGTTCATGGGGTTTAGACTTTTAAGGATAAGCTGTTCTAGTTTGGAAGCAAGGGTTCTCTTTCTCTGTCTCTAGAAGCAAGGGTCTTCTTTCTCTGAATTCCTCACTAGATTACAGCTTTCAGCATCCACGTGCTCCAGTGCGAGCACTCTTTCTCACAGGCTGCGAGTGGATCTCTGCATCCTCCCATGCACCTCATGAATTACAGGGAAATAATTTGTTGTATTATAGTCCTCAGCACAGCTTGCAGAGAGATCTCGACTCTGATGCTTGGAGCATCTCCTCCCTCTCCTTCTTTTCACTGATTTTGGTGCCGGTACTTTAGTTCTCCTCACGTCCTCGCTTTTTTCCTTTTCTCTGACTCAGAAGAAAATTGTTGTCTGTAGGTTCTCAAGTTCTCAAGTTCTATTAATTGAAAAGTTCTTATAGAGCTCCGCTGCTCTGAAAAGGTTGAGCTTTTTTGTGTTCCATGTCAGGGAACCGTTGGCCATGTTTTGGTCGCCGGCCACGTAGTCCCTGCTGGCACTACACGGGTGGCCCAGGCCTCATGGTCCCCGCCAGCCCCGGCCTCAGGCGGGCCCCAGCAGCTGCACCAGGATGGGCCCCAGCAGGCCCACCCCGGGATGGGCCCCAGCAGCTGCCTCACCACCCCTCGGAAGAAGAAGGAGAACTTCCCGCAGTTTTTTCTTTCTTAAATATGTCATCACAAAGGCGTTACCAACTTCTCTAACTGGGCTAGTAACCTGCCCATCGTCAGAGCCTTCAGCAAATGGCTCTGCGCCAGACATAGTAGAAGTTTCAAGCAGCTTTTCCTGCCCACTAAAAACCAGGCTGGAATAAGCCAACGCAGGTGGGCAGAAAGCAACTCTAAGCACATTTCTATTGAAAGATTTAGATTAAAATGTAGAAGATGTAGAATGTCCTTTTTTGGCAGTGACTCTGGTGTTCTGTGAAGTGTGTTATTTAGCATTTTACTTCCCTGAGAGGGAAAAATACCAGCTCACTACACTACTTAGCCATTTATTCTTGTGGACAGGCATTTGTGATTTGTTCCAAGCTCTCTGAAAGTTTTGGAAAGCTCTGATTTTGGTTGAACACTGCCACAGAGATCTAGAACCTTTACCCTTTGACTTTAGCATTGGCTCAAAGGTTATTTGGCAGGCTTATAGCAAAAAACAAGAGAGCTAAGCAGGCGAAACAGCTTATTACCCACAAACAAGGCAGCCCAGTCTCCTGTCCCTGCCTGCTTTCTTCTCTTGTACCCATTCTGGTGCTTGTCAGCTTACTGCACTGACAGAACCTCATTCACAATTTTTGGTGGGTTCACTTTCTGCCTAATCAGTACTCTGAATTGATTCACCACGGACTCATGTGAGTGTCAGAGCCATTAGAAGAAACACGATAAGAAGGTATAGTTAGGATTAAAACATGGGGGGAAGAAGAGAAAGGGAAGAGACAAAGAACTGACCATCTCACGACATGTCATGGAGGACATGAGGATACTGTGGTAAGCTTATGTTGATGTTGCTCTGGCACATTTGCATAATCATTCACAAATAAGTATTTTTCTCCGTGACTGCAAAAGGCAGCTTAACTCCTACTTTTTTAACATGGGGATGAACTCAATAATACAGTCACACATTTAAAGACAGGGTTGTCGTTCCTTTCAAACCTCTAAAAAGGTGAAAACATGCCACTTTTTTCAAATGGCAGAAGCAGTTTCCTTAGCTTTGATGCTATTCCACCATTAGCGAGTTTCTCACAAATGGAACATCCCTGTCTCTACGGGATATGTAGCAGTGCCACACAAAGCATTGATTCCAGATGGTGGAGGAGCATGGGCTGAACTGATGTGTCTGTGTTAAGAAAGTGTACACCTTCATGCTTTCCAAAATGATCTCCAGAGTGTCCCTGAATAGGATATTAATATATGGTACAAATTGAATTTTGAAGTCAAATTTTAATGTTATGAGCTCCTTAAATGTAGTTTGGAAATCACAGTATTGCTATATATTGCAAAGAATACATGTGGTTAGGTGATTTTATGGTTTCTACTGTGTTTTACTGAATTAAGAAGGATACTTACCCTTACATGTGTTAGCATGCTAGCATCTTCGCTTTTCCCCCCTACATTTCTGTCATTGGTCACATTTTAAACCTATCATGTCTTTCTTACTGTCAGTAGCCTATGAGTTGCATGTGTTTTTTGTGGGATAAGTCAGCTCTAGATCACAAGTTCCCAAATATTAAAATTCAGAAAACATTTATTAGATCATCACATCAGTTTTCCCGATAGCACAGGACTGCTCTCTCCAGCTTTTTGGAGTGCTTCCATCAATATGGTATCTGGGTGTCTTCTAGAAATGCTTAACTGACAGCTGTCATGTATGATTCATGATTTCTTCAGCCTTCTTCTCAAGAAAAATATTTTGTGTGCATTTAAAAGAAACAACGAAATTGTAAGGAAAAAGATGTTAGCTATATAAAAGACAACCTTCTCTAGGCAAGCAGCACATCAGTAACCTCACTGGAGCTGTAATGTCAATTCTGATTTTCATGTTTTAGCTACATCTTTAGGTGTGAGTGTTTTGAATACAGCAGTTCAGTGGTAGTTTTCCATAGCTTTGAACACTGAGAAATAAGCTTTTAAAGCATATTTCCCCAATTTATGTACTTTTCTATCTAATTCCTGTTTACATGCTTCAGTCTGCATTTTTAAAAGAATCACTTAGTTTGGAAACTACTTCCAAGATCATCAAGTCCAACCTTTGACCCAACACCACTGCATCATCTGAACCATAGCTCTAAATGCCATGTCCAGTCCTTTCTTGAATACTTCCAGGGATGGTGATTTCACCACCTCCCTGGGCAGACCATTCTAACACTTAAACACCCTTTTGGTGAAAAAAAATCTTTCTGATGTCCAACCTGGACCTCTCCTGATAGAGCTTCAGGCTATGTCCTCTTGTCCTCCTGCTAGTTTCCAGAGAGAAGAGACCAAACCCCACCTTGCCACAACCCCCAATTAATAAGGACACACCTGAACCTCCTTTTCTCCAGGATAAACTTCTCCAGCTCCCTTTAAACATTCCTTATAGGACTTGTGCTCCAAACCCTTCACCAGCTCCATTGCTCTTCTCTGGACATGCTCCAGCCCCTCACTGTCTTTCTTGTAGTCAGGGGCCTGAAACTGGACACAGGATTCGAGGTGTGGCCTGACCAGTACGGAGTGCGGGGGGACAATCACTGCCCTTATCCTGTTGGTCACGCTACTTTTGATACAGGCCAGAATGCCATTGTCCGTCTTGGCTGCCTGGGCACATGCTGGCTTGTATTCAGACAGGTGCCAATCAGCACCCTCAGGTCCTTTTCCACTGGGTCACTTTTAATGCTTTTTATTTGGCAAAAATAAACATTTCCAGCAGAAGTATATGCACTCTTCAGAAACTTAAACTTTCATTAATTTGTACTCTCCTATATGTAATAGAAAGCCTAAAAAGTATTCCCAGCATGCCATCCTGTCTCATTTAGCAACATGAAACACAAGCACAACTGACATATAATCTTTGACACACTTTGTTGTTTTTTAGACATTCCCTAAAAATCCTTTTATATATTGTCAGAATTTCCTTATTCCTAAGATAATTTAGATGTCCTAATTTCCATGACAGCCAAAAAATTGCTTTAAGCAATTATTTATGTGATAATTATTATTATTCGTTATAAAGCTATTTATCTCCTATTCAAACATTAACCAGATTAAGAAAAATGATACCATAAAAATGACTCTTGCAGCTCATGGCCCTTCAACTCCAAGGACACTAGTTATCTGTTCAGGAATATATTCTTTCCTTTTGCTCTAGGCAGAAGCTTATTAAAAAAATGCTTCAGTCAATTGTGTCATTTTTTTCATGTGTTGTCACACTCTGTGGAGCTCTCCCTATATGGAGAGGGCCACAAAATGGCTGATATACTACTTTTAGACCATACAAATGATTTTTCCTTTTATTGGTCTCCCTCAACTCTTATGCATGAGTACATGAATGTGCTCCTACTCTGTTCTGCTTTAATCTTACTACAGTCATGTGTGTGTCTTTTGACATAGGAAACCTAACTTGATAAGCATATAACCAAATTATTATCAGCAACAATGTATAAAATTTTATTTAAAAATTTGTAAGTAAAGCAAGGAATTCATTAGTATAAAAAAATAGATGGGAATAACTTATTAAGTTTTTATTTGTGCCTGGATATTTGTGAGATATAAAAAGAAATGTAATATGGCTTTGCAAATCAGTTGGTCTAATTCAGCACTACGATCATGCTATGTATTTCTGTGCAGTACTTCAGAGAGCAGTTAAAGTTATTCATATATCTTCGCTGCATTTCACTACCCAAATACTTTGAGATACCTTTTATGCTTAAGTTGAGCACTGAATTTCCAGGGGTTGTGACATTTGGCTTGGGGAAACTACAAGAGCTTTAGAAGAATACTTGTAGTTAAATTATTGATATATCTTTGCCTTAAAATAGTATTTTGGACAGGATTCATCTTGTTGTTGATTTTTTAAGGGCTGACTATCTAGTCCAAAGCTTCTTTTCCAATCTGTGGAGAGAAGCAGGGACTGTGTAGTTCTGTGTCTTTTGGAAACACCTATTTAATGAGTAGTTGACCCAGAGATTGCTGTCCATCTCCATTCATCTCAGACAGGGTATGCATTAGAGATTGACCAGACTCCTGGCTTTTTTGGGGTGTTGATGTAAGATTCCTATTGCTTCAGTATTAACATTTGTGGTGAACCACGTTCTGCTCTCAATTCCATACATAACAGTACAAGTATATTGAGAAGTGTTACATTTTTTCCACTCCAAGTCAACAACATGTAGGCCAGACCTGTTTGAGATGAGCCCCACACAAGGCCTACCTCTCCCAGCAAAGCACCCCTTCTCCCAGGCACTCTCTTCTTCAAGGGTGGGCAGAGCAAGTGCACCTGTGTCTGTACCCAGTGTCCACAGAAGACCCTGTCAGGTTTGGTCACTTAAGGGCATCGTGTTTGTTTGGTATTTTTACTTACGGGTGTGTAAACAAAAGGAGAATCAGACCTGGTTCCATCTACAACTCTTTGATGTCAACAACTAGACTTCAAAATGCAATGTTTTCCCGCATAAATGCAAAACCGTGCCTTTGAAACTATCAGCTGAGTAATTTACTTCATTATAACCCCACTCCTTTTATCACTTGATATCCCAAGGACACGGGTTAGTCTTCCTACTTCTGAACTCACCTCCTCAGGCAAGTCATTTTTTTTACAGACCATATGAACTTTGAGTTATTTTTCATGAACCTTGTCTTCCTTTTTGTGGCAGAGCTGCGGGCAGTACATCATTCATGCCCAGAAGCCATACCGTGGCTTCATACCACACACTTTCCCATCTTGCCAGCTCATACCTGGCCCAAGGTCTGTGGATTCTTCTATTCATCCTAGTCCTCTTATCTCATTCACTCTATTGCTCTAAATGCAAAGACTTTGAATGCTTGATTAGGACAATGTCTTTTGGCAGAATCTTCCTCCATGTTGAAGGCCTGACACTGTTAGCAGGTGGAATTAGACTGAATACAAACTATAGTTTACTGTAAAGTATGTTTTTTTTTAAGTACTAGTTCTGCTTTTCTGTAAAAGCTTTCATTGGCTTATCCACTATGGATGTCTCTGTCAGCATTAATGTTTTATTGCTCACAAGAATCTTGCAGCATGAGGAGTCCTGCCCAGATTGTTTCTACCAGCCCAGGCAAATTTGCCAAGCATGAATTTCTTCTGCTTTCATAGAAGATTTTGGACTGTTACGTTTTTTATTCAACAGATACTTGTGTTGTCACTGTGCAAGTCTCGATGCTTTCACTGGCCTTGCTATTCTTTGCTAATTCTTGGTTTGAGGTACATTTTACCTGATTTAGGTACCAGAATTAAGCAGTTTAAGCTGGCTAATTTAGCTAGGAATAAACTGCTATCTAAAATAGCTATTTTAGGATAGGACGATTGCCTTCTGGAAGTGCTTATCGGTACCCATTAATTACAGAGGCAGCCTAGATGACTAGCTTAAAACAAACATTTAACATTAAGGTGGTTAAAGGTAAGTGAAGTGAGTCCCACTCTTGTGCAGGAATGAATGAATTTAGACAATGAAAAAACAGAGCACTTCCACTTAAGGCAGAACATTTTCCCTCCCACACTCTGCCTCTGACTGGGAAACGCAGCCTGTCACAGAGAGGGCTGCATCCCAGCAGTAACTACTGCCACATACCTCATTTTGGTACAAGCATAATTCTGATCTTTTCTTAAAGAGCAGCAGAACTGTCTGCTTAAGAAAAATTAACTTATCTGTAAATTATTTGCACCTGTTTAGTGAAATCACAAATCCTTGGGATATCTGAAGTGAAATTTAAGGAAGGCTAAAAATTTGCTTTTTTATTCTTCTGACACTGTCTCACAGTTTGCCCACAAATCAATGTTAGTTTCTTCTTTGAGCTCCAGACTGCTTGGGTGAAAAAAGTGCCATGAATCAGAGAGGAAGTTCATTACAACATCTTGTCTCATGTTTGCCAAGTGTTGCACAGTTAAAAAAGACCATTGGAGTGTAAAGTATAATAATATATTATAAAGCAGGTGTTTTTCTGGGTTCATTCTGATTTCCTGTTTCTAAGGCATGCTAGACAGTGACTCTCGATGTTTTCTCAGGCTGTAATATTATTTCAAAATTATCATGGTTCATATGGTATGCTTTTACTAATTCAGTTACTCTGTGAAGCATGCGCCAAACAATGATATCAGATAGGACAAAAGCAGGTAACATTGTGAAGCTTATTTGAATTAAAGTATAATAATACCAATGTAAATCTGTTCACTACATACATTTAAAGCTTTTTGTTTACAAGAGACAAAAATTCAGTCTTTAATGGCAGCTTTTAGGAGAGGGATGTTTCAAAAACTAAAAATTACTTGCATATAAACAGAAACCTGTCCTTACGTGTGTCACATTCACTATCCAGAAATCCAATTAATGTAATACAGTTCTGTCACTGAGAAGTGGAAATCCTCATAAGCAACTACCCAGAAGACCTCTCCCAGGGCAAGAAATCCTGACACGATATTTTGGCTTGTTTTGGGGTTGAGGGTGGGGTGCATTTGTTTATTTTTGTTATTTTAGACTTGATACATTTGGTTTTCTTTTTCCCATTGAACCATTGGACCATAGTTAGAACTTTACTTTCATCTTGCATTTTTCAGGATCCACTTATGATTTTGTGTGGTTAATGAAATGTGAGGTAATCTTGAGATGATTTACATGAAACATTAAAGGGGACTGATTTTGAGGAGGTAAGTACTCATAAGCTGGTATATTTTAAGAGGCACAGTCATGTATGTATCATGTGCAATGTAATAATATAAAATTAGTAATATTAAGTACTGCACTCATGAAGAGATACTGACCCTTTTCCTTCCTGAAGGTCAAACAGAAGTTTCACATACCTTCACCAAGAGTTATCTATAACATCCTCCAAGATTACTATGAAACCTCCAATCTTAGCTGCACTTAGATAATTCCTAAGTCCTCTTTGATCTCATCACACCACCAGTAGGCTGGTGAGTTGAGTCTGGGGCAAGAGCTGCACTCTGATCTGATCTGAGGACAAATACCTACTGGGTTTTCCCCTGAAAGGTAGTGCAATACCTGAATTTATTTGCTGTTCTTCACATTCACTTCCCATCATAGTTTTATGGAGAGATAGAAAAGGTCTACCCTTGCAAATAGACCTTCCCTGGGAAATCTTTTTCCATTCAGCTGCAGAGCACTTCTGTGGCTCCGAGACGTTACTGGGGTGGGGGGGGGGGGGGGGGGGTCCATGATGTGTGAACATGATGTGATCACATGATGTGTGATCTCCTGGAGTTCATTAAATCATAAGCCCAGTAACTTGTTCCTTAAGGAAATAAACACGGTGCCCTTGAAGGAACACTGAGAATCAGGGCATGGGAAACTTCCACTGAAAAAACAGATGTTTTCAGCCTACCTTTCCTCTTCCTATTAGATGGTCTAGAAGGCTCATGTTGCGTGACTGAGGGGTTGTTATACAAAGGACAAACTAAAACACTGAGTTTTTACCAGTGGCATGGGCTCAGTCTTGTGTCCAGAAAGTTCTTTTTGAGCAGCAGCAGGGCTGTCTCTTGACCTTCAGAGCAGGACCCAGCTCAAGAAAAAGACAAGAATACTTGTAAATAATCTCTTTCATTCTGCCAGCTGCTTTCAGTACTTAATCTGTCTCTTAAAACTGAAAAATTACAATTGCACCTGATGTTCTATCCTTTCAGGTCAGCTCTCACTCAGGATGTCAATGTGCCTTTCTTGGCTTAGATTGGCTTCTGTGCTCATTTCTTCATTGCAAAAGCTCATTTCATTTAAACTGCTATGAAGTGTCCATTCCTGCAATTGACTTCCTTGCATAATTCCCGTTCAAAGCAATGCAAAGTCTGCAGGTGAATTAATGGCAGTGCAGATTTCTGGCTCTAGCAGATTAGAAACCAATAATTGCTAAAAATAAGGGCTTCTACTCAGTTTTTTCCTGAAATTATAAAGGGGGAAATTTATGGGTGGCACTGTGTGCAAGTGTGTGTGTACTTTATAAGGAGTGACTGCTGTGAGAGCCATCCAGCTGTGCAGTATTGCTACCTACCTACCCACTACTTTTCACTCAGCAGATTTTCCACACTGCAAAGTTTATAAATGAAATATAGATTAAGATGATGAAAGACCAGTTGTATCCAAGATTCTGTAATGTCTAGTACTAACAGAACTTGTAAGGATGTTTTCCCCCTCCTACACTATGCTCATATATTCAGTGTAGGTAAATAATGCTTCTACATCTCTTTGCTGAAATTCAGCTTTTCACTAATTAAAATCCTTCTTGCTTTCCTACCTAAAGTATGATGTGAGGCTACACAAAAAATCATTGGTTTAAAACATGAAATAAAATCCTGTCCTGACACACTGACAGTCTGCATGATGGTCAGTGCTCATTAGGAAAGTCTTCTCAATGCCATGGCTCCCAGACTGTGGAGAGAGCCTGTCCCAGGAATAAGGTTATAGCAAGAGGTAGGCTGTAAGTTCTACCTTCTTCCAATCTGATGTTTATTAGTTCTGTTGATTGACTTCTGCTAAAGAAGGCACTTTAATGCTCTGTTAAATACAAAATAAGCACTCAGGCTTCTCTGTCCTGGCCTACCTTCATCTACCACAAGATTCATTAGTAAAGTCTGCACCATGCCTGATGGCACACCTTGGGACCCACAGGTGGTTCAGACCTATCCAAAGCCTGTGATTTTTTGTTCCAGTGTGTGCTTGACCAAATGTAACACATCCTCACGTTTGTTTCAGAGACAATGAATGAAAAATCATCCACTGTATGGACACAAAACTGTGCTCTCCCTGGCATACTGTCTTCAGAGTGGAGTGAAAAAAGGATGAATGAAGCTAATATGCAATAGAAACTGGGGACTTACTGAGGCTGTCTGGGAAGGATAGGGGAAATAGAATTTTCACTCTTCTTCCTGCTTTGTACTGAAGATTATCTCAACCTTCATCAAAATCAGTTCAGAAGTTCAGAAAAAAAGAGCAAAAAGAGAAAAATGTTCAGTGTTAATTTTAATGCTCTTTTTCTTTACCTTTATAATTTTTTAAATCTGCTCCACAATCTAGAGAGGTATGTTAAGCTCTCTGAAATGATTCAGAGGCAGATAGCTATCTCGAACTCCTACAGTATATGAAGCCTCTGAGGAGCCTTACTTATAATGCTTGCAGAAGGTTTATTTTTACTATGACTATGTGTATTTTTCATTATCACCTTTTTACTTAGATGGCATTGGTTGAACAGGATGGTTTCTTGGCTAAGGAAGACTGAAGCCCATAGTATCATTATGCTATAAAATTTGTAAATGTTTAATTATAGGGATGCATTAATACAATCAGATAGGTACCATTTTTTCTTAAGATAGCTTATATGCATTTTCTGTTCTAAATCTTTGAAGCCAGATACAGGCCATTATTTTTTTCACTTAACCTTCTGATCATTCCTTGTGTATAAAGGTAGAGGGTCTTTTTGTAAAGCTTATTTGAACTTACTTTTCATTTATGATATACATTATTCAAGTAACGAAAAAGACCTAAACAGAACCATCTTCCTTGAGATGGAAGTGATGAAATGCAGATGCTTACAGGGTATTCTATGTAAAAAATAAGAGCAGACAATAGGCCTGAATATTATGCAAAGAACACTGCACCACATTTTCAAAACACTAATCTCAGAACCTTACCTCTAAAACACATGCAAGCTCAAGCAAGGAAGGTCTGGGACATTCCTACAGCTTTTGTTGTATTTTAGAATCATTTCTGGAAGAATGGCGTCTCTCTGCTGGCGGTCCAATCTTCCTTCCTTTGAGATCAGTGTAAACGCTCCCACTGACATCAATGTAAATGCTCCTAGTGACTTTGCTAAGAGCAGCATCTGACTTGCTGTTCATTTGCCATTTCAGATAGGAGTGTTACAGTGGAATGTTCATGCAGTCACACAGAGCTACTTGCTGAAGCATAACAGGGATCAACTTAGCTAAGTTTTGAACACATTCAAGAATTTTTTAAGTCTCTTTCTATAGATTGACAAACTCCAATGCATCAGGCAGTTTACCAGATTACTGTGGGAAAATAATTTGTTTAGACCAGAGTGGCTTCAAGGAGAGACTTTCTCATTTAGACTGCATTTTCAGAAGCTGTTCTTTCTCAGGACTTGCTCATAGCTGTATTCTACCCCAACATGCCAGGATGTTGCTTCACCTTAAGACCTGATCCAATAACCACGGAAAACCTGAGATTAGATTCCATACACCTTGCTTTGGGTGAGGAAGAGCCATTGTGTCTGTTGGACGTGAACCCTGTGAACTTTTGCATGTGATCATTTAAAGCATGGATTAGGGTGATTGGACTGCACCAAGTTTCTAAAAAGGTTTTCTGACAGTAGGAACACTGTGACAGAAGAGAAACATACCGTTTATTGTTCATAGCAGCTCTTTATAAAGGTGACACAAGGACCAGTGCCAAAACTAAGAACACAGTGTATGATGTTGCTCTGCTCACCTATGTCCTTGAGGACTGTGGTGATCACATCAAGTATTCAATATAGTCTTCAAGAGAGGCTCAGTCTCATGAAACATCAACCACAGGTTTTAGTGGTACTCTCTTAAAAGCATTTTTCCCTCATCAACTTGTGTTTTATTCTGTTTGGCATATATAGCTTTTATCACCCCCATTTTAAAATTAATTAGTATTAATATAATTATTTTTTAACCAGGACTCCAATTTACCATACATAGTTCCATATGTCAAAATAACTTTGTCAGTGCATGAATATTAGCAGATACCATGCAGGACAGCTCTGGAAGAGTGTTAGCTAGTCATCTGCTTTGGAAAAGCTGGGATAAAATTTTTTAATGTAGTTTGATAAGACCTACAAAAACCTGCTGTTTGACTCCATAAAATGTGTTATTTTTTGCAAACTATGTTTGCTGCTGTGGCTGGGAATCACTGAAAAGTCATCTGCATTTTGACTATTTTAACCGTAGTAGAGGAAATTAGAGAGATTAAGATTGCAAAAATACTATGGAATACCTGTACTATTTTCTCAGTCAGGCTTCTAATGATCAAATTTGGGCAGATTATGACATTGTGGTGTCTTATTTCTGTTTAGCATTAGTTCTGAATTCAAATTTTTTGCCTTAAAAAATATTGAGATATCAATTATTAACCTAAGTCTGTGGAGGTGTGGATGTCTCTGCAAATGAGAAAAGCTGAAAGAACCCTACAAAGGAAGTAGAAGCAGAAGACATCTTGATATTTATTTCCAGCACTGAATATAACCAGAAAACCTGGATTAGCTCCATTTCTTTCACTCCTTTCCTTAGGTATACTTGACTTAGAAAGATAGACTACTGGCAGAGACCTTGCTTTGACCCCAGATGACCTTCTTGCACTCTTGTGAAACAACCAAGATCATTTCTGCCATTATTTGAAATTCAGAAACCTGTAATTTTGACAGATTTGTTTGATTCTGTTTCTCCTTAAAGCCTGGGGAGAATCTCTTGCTCCGGCTCCATGGGACACTTTCTTATTCCTAGCACTGAAAGGAGACCCAGAAGGGCCCCTGCAGCTTTCCTGGTCTATTGCAGGGTGGATTAGCATACCTGGTGATCCCAGCCAGTGTTGGGCTTTGAGCCAGGTCAACACAAAATGGGCTTCAGTCAAATTTAAAGTATCTACATTTGAGATAATACCCCAAGCTTTCTGTTAAGGACAGGACCTGAGGGAATAGCCCAAAGTTGTGTCAGGGAAGGTTTAGGTTGGGTATTAGAAAAAGGTTCCTCACCCAGAGGGTGGTTGGGCACTGGAACAGGCTCCCCAGGGAAGTGGTCACAGCACCACTCTGACAGAGTTCAAGAAGCATTTGACAATGCTCTCAGGAACTTGGTGTGACTCCTGGGCATGGTCCTGTGAGGGGCTGGGAGCTGGACTCGATGATCTTTGTGGGTCCCTTGCAACTCAGCTTACCTTGTGACTCTGTGATATTGTGATTCTGTCATTCTGTTTGACAGGGATAGTCACTTTTAAAACATGATTCTTTTGACAACTTTTAGTTGTCTAAAACAGGCTGAGATGGCTATTCCAAGCCTCTACATTCTTACTAAACTTGGTCATACAAATTACAGGAAAATCATCTCCAGAGTAGAAGAGGCTTCTGTACAAAATGGACATGCTTTGCTAGCTTCAATGCACCTTTTCCACACAGTCAGAAGTGGTCTGGTGATCACACCATTTACTTACTGGTAACCCACTGGTTTGAGCTGTGGGACAAGTAGAGCTTGTGGAAAGCCAAATATGGTGGAAAGCCCTGTAGGTGAGAGAACTGTTCATTAAATTATCAGAAACTACACTTCAGTAAGTAGAAAAACAGAATAATCAAAATTATTGTAGACAACTTCAAAAAGCAGTGGATAAAAAGGCAGGAAAGTGGTTTTATGCTAAGTTTGGGGACGTATGCAGAGATGCTGCCAGACTGAGACCAAACTACAGGTCTGGTGGCATAGTGCAGCACTTCAGCATCTGTTACTGTAGCCAGATAAGGACTGAAAAATAAAATGGTCAGCAATAGAGAAAAGTTATATTCCTGGAAGTAGAAATAGTAGAAGGAAAATATAAGAAATACTGTAGAGCCAGTCTTTTTTTGGTGAAGACAGCAGTTGCCACACACACACACGTACTGCACGCATTTGGCAACAGATAAGCCAGATTCATCTAGCAGCTGCCAAATATCACTCTAACCGGAGCTACAAAAAGTACTGAGAGATTAGCTCCAGGCATTGCTGTACATGTGAGGTAAGTTGTGTATGAAAACCCAGAGGGGCAATTATTTACCTTTCTTTCACATCATTTTCCCCTTTTTCAGACCTGCATTGCTTTGTTTTCAACTGAAGAAAGAAAGGAAGCACCTTCCATGAGGCATGCTTTTTGCTCTGTATGCTGTCACATTCCCATGTGTGAAGACATATTATCTATCTAGTAGTCCCAACTGTAACACCTGCTGCCACCCAGACAGTATCAAGGGGACTAACAACACTAAATTGCTCTCTCTTCATTTCTGCAGTTGTGAGGCATATTCATATGTCTAATTATTGAGTTACAAGCACAAAGAATTCCTCTGCAGAAAGACACTTTTCCATGCAAATATTAGGAACTTAGCTATTCTGTCTCTAAGAGTGTGTAGCATTAATGCTAGACATGAGACTATGACAAATCTTCCTCTATCTCCTGTAAATCTTTTTTTTTTTTTGCTACAAAGACAAAATTTTGTATCAGTGCTCATTGTGTGAGTGCTTTTTTTTCACTTTTCAGTTTTAAAAAGCATAATAAGGAAGCACTTAAAAGGGACAGAGAGGAGAGGACTGATACAACAGGTATATACATTACAGGTGGAACAGCATGACTGCAAGGAAACTCAGAAAGGTCAAGGCAAAATCAGTAAGATGCATCAAAGTAAATATACTCAGCGGATATCCCAACAAGTGGCAGAGGTAGCTGCTTATGCTAATGCTGAATTTAGCAATAGCATATCCCTACCAAAATAAGGAGTGGAATAGCATGGCTGCAAACTCCCTTCATGAGCTTATCATTTTGGGACTGAGAGCTATCACATTGCTGAGCTAAAAGAACTCTGAGCTGCTATAACACCAGGAGTCCAGACAGACAGGCTTACACCCTATCTGTCAGTGCTGGGTTCTGTACATGTAGAAACATATGTGGTCATTCCAGAATTACTTGGAGTGATTCAATCACCTGGTGAAATATCCAGGTGTCAAATAAAGACTGTCAAATCATAAGCACGCAACTCAGTCAGGTGAAAACCCCTGTAACCAAGTCACAAGGCTGCCGAAAGAGCCTGTGAAGTCAATAACAAGGGTAAATTAGCAGTCTCAGATCCTATTCCAGTTAAAAGCAGCCAGTTCTAGCCTGATTAGATATGCAATGTCACAACAGCCAGTGTGATGACACAGAATGTAAATAAGGGTAAAAAAAAATCTGTAAAAGTCCAATCCTTATTTCTGTTTTCTGATTCTTATATGCTGCTTATTGTAGCACTTAACATGTAAAATCTCACAATTTTTGTATCCTTATTTTTTTAAAAGCATATACAATAGCAATGACATTGCTAGCAATAATATTTATTACATTTCAGATCATGGCAGTCTTATTTGGCTATTGTCAGCATTATATCCTAGAAATTCAAACCTCCTGATTGCCTTGGGGACATCTTTTTACCTTCATCCTTACAACTGAGTGCTGCATTTTTACAGTGCTTGAGATTTCTTGGGCTTTTTAAGTGGAGATTCCTCTGTACTTTGCATTCTATTTTTTTCTGTCTCTTCTTTTGAGTATGGTAGTGGTCAGATGGAAGCTAATGACAATTTTGCTAGAACATGATGTTGCTCAGAAAAGATCATTAGGGGGACATACTGGAGAGGTTACAGACAACTAAGCAAAGTTTTTCACATAAGGTCATGCATCAACATGCAGAGTTTGCTCATGAAATTTTGGAAATAATTTTAATTTTCTTTAACTTCTCTTAATGTCACCCCAGATGAGATCCATGTGATCAACACATCCTCCTTTCTTCCACTCTTCTTATTCATCACCATGACAATAATAATAACAATTTCTCTTTCTTACTGCATTAGAGGAAAAACAGCTTGATTCACATTTATGTGGGTGAAGGGAAAGACAAATCAGAGATGTGTTTTGCACAGGGCCAGGGGTTCTGAAGTTTCTGCAGTTTCTAATAGCTTTTGTAACCAGGATATGAAACTTGAAGTTTTGATGTGGCTTCTGTGAAGACTCTGAGTATTCCACTTCATATTTCCTCCTTCTCTCCAGCAGTTTCACGGTTTCAGAGTGATAAGGACATCACAGCCACATAGACAAAGGTGATCCTTTAGGTAGAGGCACAGAGATCCCATATCACATTGAGAGGTTTAAACATCAAGATGGAGATCTTGAAGTGGATAAATGTGGCAATTTGCTTCGTTAAGCAGACATTCTGTCATATTTTCCCTCATGTGAAGCTTTTTCAGGCCATACTGCTTAATTTCTAGGTCTGAGTTGCAGTAATGCAGTCTGGAGGTCACTAATGCAGGGATAACTGTATAGTATGATTACTGTGCCAATTGCCATATAGCTATGACTCCAAGAGAAAGGAGGGAGCAACATGGCTGTTTGGACACAGCGTAGCATCAAAAAAATCAAAAGGGATCTGAGAGCTAAAGGCTCTTTTCCCCAGACACTTGTGTACCAGCTTGAAGGAATAGTTGATTTAGAAACAAACAGTTGAGTTAAACTTGTTTATTTACTATATTTATATGGAACACCTACTGTTATTATCATAGAATATTAAAAAGTATTTGTCCTTCCTTTTAAAATTTTTTTGGTACATTTCTCAAAATCTTGTGTGCAATTTATTTTTGCTTTTTTATTTTAGCAGGTACATTTTAATTATATAGGCCTTTCACGCAAACCCACTTGGGAATGAAAATATTTTCTCTCCTTGTTTTCCTGTTGGAAAATGTGATGCCTGAAACCGTAAACTTTACGGAGAAGGTTCAGTCAGTTATAGTATTAAGAATATATTTTAAAGATCCTTATGGCTATGACAATGATTGGACCACATTTCAAAGTCAACAACATCCTTTCTCCCTTTGTTTTCAAGAAGTTAAGCATGGTAAGATTTGTAAAACCTGTTCTGGAGATCTACAGGAGTAAGACACCAAATGACTGAAGGAGACAATAATCTTTCATATGATCTAATATCCTGTAGCTGTTTACTTCTGACGGGTGCAGAGAGGAGGGGAATTCATTAATTAACTGTAAGAATGCAGTGAGGGTAAGTATAACTTGTAGAGTCCCATTCAGTGCAGCTGGAAGTCTTGATCAGGATGTTTTGACTCATTACTCTGGGCCTTCATCAGCTGATGGAACTAATTTTTTTTTCATCAGCTGATTAAGATTCAAGATAATGAATCGAAACATGCCAGAAGTAATTCCCTCCAGGACTGGAGAGAGGATGTTAAGTTGCTTGCACATGTACTTAGAAGAAACCACAAGAAGCATAGCCTCCCCAGGTTCATTTTAACTGCTGAAAAAAGTGAGAACTTTTCACGCACCTAAGAAATAAAAAACAGCCCCAAACTGGAGGACTGAGAAGACTATCATATTTCAAGCAGAATCGGAGAGGAAACAAGACAGGTAAAGAAGCAATAGCAAAATGCAGATATGGGAAGAATTATTGCATGTGTATCAACAAAGAAGTTTGGGAAATATAAATTCCAAGTATTTTGGGCTTATTACTAAAGCAGCAAATACTCTTCAGAATGTTTTTGATCTTTTCTTTCCCCGCCTTGAAGTAAATGTACATAAACCTAAAACCATAAAAGTTTTTTGCAACCACTTTTTTTGACTTCCTTTGAATGCTTACTTTGTTGCTGAGCATTGACTTTGACAAAGGAGATCTTTCTATTCAGTTTGAAAACCTTTGCTCTCAATATATACAAATGCCACTATATGTTTTCTTTTGGGAAACATTTGAAAGATTTCCTTCCTATGTTATTTAATGTACAATTTGAATGTGGGAGTTTGTTTGTTTGTTTTCTGACAGAGCTGTTTTTTTAAGATGAACAGCAGGAGGGAAGGGAGATAGGAAGGGACAAGCAGGAGTTGTACTGGGGTTGTAGTCTGGCCAACAGTTCACTGCTCACTTACAGTTAATGGGGTGAAAAGCTGTGATAAGGCATGTGATCAGAATAGTTAATGTACTGTTCCTGCAGGCAGCCGAATTCAGGGCTTCCTAAATGTGGTTTATTATTACAGAAGTTGAAAAAGGAGTCATCTCAGAATAGGAGCCAAGTTTTTTAACCTATCCACAGAAATGTCAGCATTATTTTAGCAAGTGATTCATAATATCTATAATACAAAATCTTGTATTTTCTATGTTGCATTTTGTATAGTAACTGGCAAATTATAGTATAGCATAAACTTAAAGTTAAAGATTTGTACTGCATATCATGGCTGTGATCCCAGCGTCTTTAAACCACAAGGACTGGAAGCATGTAGCAATTTTAAATGCAAGCCTCTGTTACCAGAAAAGTGGCTGAACTCTTACATGTATGATTAAGGATCACTTCTCCCTGCAGAACACAGCTGATCTTCATGTTTCTAAAATAATGTTCTTGCTGGAACACTTTGTTATGATTGCATACAAGGTTTTCGAAAAAGGCAAAGTGCTGCAGAGCTAAAAACATTTAGTTTTTACTTGTCTCCCCACAGATATATCTTTCCTGTAACAATTTCTAAACTGTCAGCTTCTCCAGGAACTATCAGTAGGTATATTAGAGAGCAGGAACTACTACTATTGTGCAATTTACAATGTGCAATTGAAGCAGAGCAATTGTCATACAATCTATAAAGACTAATAAACGTCTTCAAAGAGGGTCTTAATTGCTGCATGATTTACTACATGGAGAATACCTTCTCTTTTGTGTTTGGAAGTATTTTGCTGCAGGAGAAACCTTTTTAGCCAGGCTTTTATAGGCCAGTCTTTGCTTTGGCAGCATGCATTTACTAGCTGTATAATTGGTGGCACAGTTCTTCTATCATAAACATTGTTATCAGTTAATTAAACTTGAAATGGAGCTTTGTTCCACAACATGTTTTGTCAGATTGTTTTCCTTATTTATTTATCATCATAAAATTTTATTTTATGACTGGCAGCTTCTCAGCCCTCCAATAATAATATAAATCAAAACAAGATTTTAGTCTTCATGCAATTTCCTTTTGGTCTCAAAATATGAAACCAGATGTTTTGGGCATGCTAAAGATGCTTTTCATCTTTTTTTAGATTCTTTCAATGCAGTCAAAGTAAATGCATTTTTAAAACCAACTTATGAAAGTTAAATTTCCTTTGTTCGCCTGGGTGTAGTCTGGTTTGCATTGATGCAGCAGCAATGAGAGACCTTCCAGATAACACACAGAATGCCATTGAAGAATTACACGTGTCTCAAACCTCAGACAGCACAGGAACTGTATTAATAGCAGATCAGTAGATTTATATTATAGTTTAAAACATTTTGAACACCTTTTCTTTTTTTTTTTTCTTTTATTTTATTCTTTCTTCTATTTTTTTAAGGGCTTAGTAAACATTTAAAGGAAGATTGGACTACAGGACATCTCTATGTGTATCCTGCAGTCTGTACACAGTAAGTGCTAACCTACAATATTTGTTCACATACCTAGCAGCTTTTTTCTAAGTTGAAACAGATTTTTTTATGATGCCCTAACGAATTGTCATCAGTATTTCCTTTGAGCAGTGAATCCTTTTTCAGTAGACATTAGATCTGGGCCTAAGGCTATTACTAAAGGACCTAAACATTCCCAGGTGGGCTCCTCTTCAATAATAACAGAAGCCTTGAAGGGATTTACTGATACTGAAAAGAATAGAAGTAATAAACAGGAACTGGAGCAAAGTGGGACAGTTGTTATGAACATTTGCATGCCAGTCCTCCGAACTCTCCATCCTATCAAAATAATTCTGGCTTCTAACCCCTGAGAGCAAACAAAAAGCTTTGGCAGGCTTGTGCACAGTGGTGTGTTCTGGGGTGGTTTGGGGTTTTTTGTCTGCCATACAAGCAGGGACTGCAGACGGGCTTCTCTGCATCAGCCTCCACCTCTCAACTCAGTGCAAGAAGTGAGCAGACGTTTCACATTAATCCTGATCTGGTCTCAGGCATTAGGCAAATCATAAGTTTTATAGTGAGACTAAATATTCTCGACCCCACAAAACTGTAAGTGAATCTGAGTGCTGCACAAATTGCCGAAGAGATGCACATTTACCTGGTTGTGGCATCTGTTAATTCTCTGAGGCTTGTTTTTTCAGAAAAAATAAGTTGAGAAACAGACACGTTACTGCAAAAGAGTAGAAAAAGGAGCCTAAAAATGAATGAAATTAAGATAAGTGTTATCATTCTAGCTGGTCACTTTATTTACTTGTTCAGATTTTCTGTTTTCATTTTTGGTGAACTCTTATTCGTTTCTCCTGCTTTTTGAAATCAAATGTGTACCTGTAAAATGACGTATGAAATTTACTAAAAATGAAATTTAGGGCAGAAATTTGCTGCATAAATGAGGTGCTCTTACTGTTGTGAAAGTGTATCTGGCTCCTTACTTCAGTCTTATTCCTGTCTGTACTTTTGAATAGTAAAATGTAATGAGGAGCTGGGTCTAGAGTAAAAGAGAATGAGTTTCCAAAGAGGATCTAACCAGAAGAGACTAAAAACAATGCACAAGTTTTGGGGGTGGAGAAAATTTGGTCAGAAGGGAGGCTGTCTGGAAGAAATATTTTTCTTTGAGTTGAAAGAAATGGGGGGGTGAGAGGGGGAGAAGGGAAGCAACAGATAATAATAATATTTTTAAGTGTTCCATTCTTCAAGATCGGAGATGAAACATCTCAGTGACTAAAGCAAAAGCACAGCAATGTAGCTTGCTGGGAGTGACTTAATTAACAGGAATAAAATAAAGTGGAAGAAAAGGTAAATGTGGATGGACAGGTAGTTTTCTAAGAGCTTTGATTTTCAGTGCTTTTATATAAAGAATGACATTTAAATAAAACACCGGTTAGTGACTTACTTCTTTTGTGCAAAACTATACTACCATCATCTTCTCCCCTCTAACAGTCATATGGCCACTGAGTTGTTATTAATTTAGAGAAGGGCTTGTGAGGAAGAAATTGGGAAGAGGCATAACTGGGAGAGTTTAAATAAAACATTTTTATGAATGCCAGCTTGGATGATTTCATAGCAAGAGTATTGTACAGGCAGTAGGTACTTACTGGCTTCTGGCATTTTTTTTCATTGAAGGAATGTGTCCATAGAAATGGCTGGAAATAAGAAAAACACATCATTACCAAGGTCTGTATGAAGCTTCAGCTATTTTAGCATGAACTGCAGGACAGAACCAGTTCGTCTACTACACTTAGAACAGCTGGAAATACTTCCTTGCTTACTTTTTTGTTTCCATCAATAAAATAACTGTCTTAGGTATCATGATATTGGAAGTGATGACTAGGCAGCTTCACTGGCCATTAAACTTCAAACCTTTTATCCATCTTTCCTCATTCCACTTCTTTGTTGCCCTATACAGGTTCCACTATTGCAAAGAAGCCACAAACATACAGACAGATTGAAGATATGAGAAATTTTCCTCTTTACCTGTGTTAATATGGGAGGATATTTAGATACATAGGACATCATCCATGTGCTCTACTTACAGCCTTTCTTAAAACTATGACATAAGAAGCAAAGAATGTTGCTTACACATTTTTGCATGGGTTTGCTTGCAACTTTTTGTAAACATCACCAAGCTGTATTGCTTTCCTTGTAGGAGTAGTTACCTCCTGGTTCATTTTGCAAGGTGGTTTCTACCAGCCCTGTCCCCCTGAACTCACTGCAACCCCCCATGCAACACTGCTTTATTTAGGCCAGTAAATGGCACCATATTTTGACCTTATGTTGTGGTATGCAGGCTAATCAAGTGCAACTTTCTCTTTGGTCATTGGTGTAAAGAAATAGGGAAGATGTGTATGGGTTAGAGCCATTGAATCCCTGCAAAACCTCAGAAAGCGTATACTTAGTTTATGAAATGTTCCACTAAAGTCTTGCTAAGTACACACTGTTGAGATTTGACATTAACCACCTTCATTCAGCATAATAAACACACAATTTTTCCACTTGAAGTATCAAATCTTGTTTTTTAATAAGAAACAACTATGTTTATCACATTTTTTTTTCATTGCTCAGATATCAGATTGGATTCATAACGTTTTGATATTGTCCAGAAGATGTATGTTTTCTTTCTCTAGGCCTTTTCTTTTCCATTTTGCAGGAGTCAAATAAGACTTAACAAATACCTCCTTGTCATGTGTTGGTAGGTCAGATACCTGTGTTATATAAATCTTTATGCTGAGAGTTTATGACATTTTAAACTTAGAGCTTCATTCAACTTGACGATTTTGGCAGCAGCCAATTATAACATTAAACAGTTCACAGAACTTAACCTCAGACCTAAAATTATTTAATTTTTGTAATGACTGATTTGCACCTCTCCCAGTTCATTTAGAGCAATTCAGTTCAAAAGTCTTACCCTTCTTAATCACTCCCTTTTAATTTGAAACTCCAATGTCTCTCTTTATTTCTCTACTGTATCTACTTATTAAAAATTACCAACAAAAAAAAAAATAAACCACCACCAGGCTTGCAGGAGCTATATGATTGGCCATGTACATGCTACTGGAACAAAAAGAATGGAAAATTGTTGCTGTTGCTAAAGAGGCCAAAGACTGAAAAGCACTTTTGACTGTATGATGTTATTTAAAAGTATGATAAAAGAGTTATTGCAATTGTGCATTCTCAGCATGGTAACAGTGAAATTTCAGAAGATAGAAGATGGAGTTTTATGCTATGTAGAGCTCCATACTGAAAACCTATTACTGGATGATGCCTAGGTTTTTCCTTAAGGTACAATATTCTTGTTTTTCTCTGTCCTTCTGAAGACTCAATGTCCCTAAAAGGCTGTGATAAACAAGAAGTCAAGATAAACAAAGCAGAGGTTTGCAAGTCACTCAGAGTAGATCATCCTGTCTGAAGTGCCCCTGACAAAAGTAAATGGGAGACAGAGTTCTGGGTGGGAACGTAAATAAAAGAAACAAATTTTCTGACACCACAGAAGCAGTAAAACAGAAAATAAACAACTTGTTTAAAATTTTGAGGTAGAACAAGTTGGAAAGAACAAGCCACAGAAGTAATGGGGAAAGGACATACAGTTCCATGAAACTTGGAGCAGCAGCAAAAGATGAAGAGAGAAATTATATACACCCCAAGTTAGAAAATGCAGCAGCCAGAAAAGACTTCTGTGTACCAATACTGGTTTACCTAACCTTTCTCCTGAAACTTAAAATCACTTCTCCCTTTCTCAACAGCGGCCATTCAGATTCTGCCATACCAGACAGAACTGTTTCCAGTAATCAGATTTTAAAACCAGCTTTATCCTAAACAGTTGATATTTCATTGTATAGCTTTGTTATAAAATAAGTTGCATGCAAAAGAAGAGATATAAATAACTTATTAGAAACACAGAAGGAGTTGTGATGCTTTGCATTTGGAAGTATCAGCTTGATAGCACTTGTTTGTCAAATAGACTTCAATAGGATTTGAAACCTGGTTTGAACACCTGCAGCACACAGTTTGACAGATCTTGGTTAAAATACACTGCATCTTGTTTAAAATAATGCAGTGTCTCAAGTACCTGGGAGTCATACTGAGGAGAGAGAAAACCCCCCTTGTTAAATATTTACCACTTGAGTCCTGAACATCTGCAATTAGCTAAGAATGGTGATGTCAGTGGACACTTCCCAAGGTTAGCTGCCTCAATATTTGTACAGATCTAATCTGAAGTCCTTTCCTTGAGAAGAGGAACACATCCAAACTCAACAAATTGTCATTGACAAATGACCACAGTAGTCTAAGGATAAAAGAAGGGCGAATATTCAATAAAGAAAGAGAACACGAACATGAGCATTAACAGAATAAACCTGACCTATTTAGTGTGTTTAACCCTCTGTAATTTTTGAGACTTGGATTATTTATTAGCAAGTAAAACTCATGAATTTTGGACAATTCTCAGAATTTAGAGACCAAAAAGCTGGAATTTAATAGCATGAAGGTTTTCTAGTTATTTGTGGGTTAGGTTGGAGTTTTTTGCCTCTGAAAGGGCAAGGAAGGCTCTGGAAAGCATTAAGATTGGATGCTTTCTGGGTGGCACGCTGCTCTGTGTTAAATGGCTCAGTTAGTGAGTCACATCAGTTACACCAGTTTTGCCAACCCTACGCTTTATTGTGGAAAGGACAATGCCAAACTGCCCCAGCCTTATGTGCCCTACTGCATTGAACACAGAGCCGGGACACATGAATATGAGGGAAATGACTGGGTTTTTCACCATTGCCTGATAGCAAGAGGCTCAGAATAGGTACAAGGGGCACATTATGAGAAGCTGATCTCTGGAGGACTCACCTCTCAGCTGGAAGGAAGGGGCTGCCAAACAGCCATGGCTGTGAGGTGTTAAACAAGGTGCGGTAACACAGGGGCAAAGTGACAATGATGCCAGTCCCCGCAAAAACAAACCTGGAAGCCTAACAATGAGATTCAGTTCTTCAATGACTTCTAGCCAGAGCGCTTCATTGCAGCAGAAAACTAGATGAAGAAATCTAGTTGATTGAAATTAGCTGACATAGCCGCACAGCTCATCCTCTGAGGTCAGTCTGTGAACTACTGTGTTTATTTGTCAGCAGAAGAAAATTAGAGCACTGGCTTTTGATGCCAGTTCACTGGTAAACCAGATATAAGCAAACAAGACAAATGAGAAGTCTAGGTCGTGTATGTGGTGTAGGTGTGTCTTGGATCTCATAGTTTTAGAATATAAACTTCCTGCAGTTACCAAGCCTACTAAGGAACATACAGAGAGAGGCTGCTTCTGTTTGGAGGCAAACTAATGGAGGCTGTTGCCTGTTTCTGTAATTTACAGAACTGTTCAAAATACTCATAGTGAAACAGTTCTGTTATTTTGGCAATCATTCAATATATTCTATATATATATTCTTTTTTTCCTTTAATACCTTTTTTTAAATTTCTTTTTTTTTAAAAAAACGTAAGTTATAAAATTTTAATACATTTACCCTGTTAAAGTGACCTGCCTAAATCTGCTCTCTAGAATGAAACTGAAAAAATAACTCAGCAAAAAAGAAGAGGGAAAAAAGAAAGGTATTAAAAAGGTACAATTTGTCACTTCATTTTTCCTGGAAACACTTTTTGCCAGACTCCTTAGAGAGTGCACTGGACACTAGTCAAAGAAATGCATATAAATTTATCAAGCAAAAGATTCTTATAATCATCAGTTTTGTTCAAATTTTCAACCATTTCATTAACAATATTTTCCTATACCATGTATGAAAAGCCTGTATCCCAGAATGTCACACAGAAATTTTTTTGTCTTAACTGTAACATAAATCTCAAAATTTTTCAATGTCGAAAGGGGTGATGATTTCATTAAGAACTGCACCAGACTGCCCATTGACTCTATTTACAGAACACTAAGTCTATAGAACCCTGTATCTGTGGGATGAAATGCTGAAAAGAAGGCAGATTTAATTGTCTTTTTTCCAGTGTTGACTGTTTACTTTCTGTTCACTGAAGCTCAGAGTACTTAGCAGTCTATGTAAATATGCATTTATTCTAAGGCTCATATTTAATACAGTTAAAAAACTGTAATCTGCAATCTGCATCTACAAGGGAATCAGTAGAAAGTAGTGTTATTGAACAGTAGCATGGTAAATAATGATATTCAAGAATTTTTTCCCCAGCTATCAATTTTTAAGAAAAAAGAAAGCAAATCCATATATTGTGCTAGTGACAAAACAATATGCAGTCATTTGAGGGGGGAGGGTCTCTTTATTAGAAAGAAACATACTTTAATTAGAAGAAATATGTTAATTTCAATAGCATATTCTTCATATCTCTGCCCCTAAAAATCTTTGCACACACCTACATTCTTTTTATGGACAGTACAAAGGAGGATAATAGATGCCCATAAAAGTAACTAGTGAAATTCTGCATTAGGATAATCTGTCACCCATTTCCATTTTTTCTGAAGAAAGCAAGCATAATCAAAAGCCTAAATGACAAAGAGTTGACAGTAAGATTCTGTAGTAAATGATTCCAGAGTCGCTGGCCTGCGGAGATGCTGAAGAAGTCCCCAGCAGACCTGATTAATTCCAGTTTCTCCAGCTGCCAGGGGAGCAGAGGCTAAGCAGTTTCACAGAGAGGAGCCTATTACCACTACTAGGCTGAAATAGATCTAATCAACTCACAGCCGCTCAAAAGAAAACTTTACAGGTTTAGCTCACTAAGGCAGCGCTTTAAAATGATGACTACAAAGGATCATGGGAGTCTGAAAGCATTTAGTCTTTATTGCAGCTCAAGGAAATTTTCTGCTGTGGTTAGGCCATGCTAATTTACTGAACATGACAATGCCTCCCAGATTTTATGACATCATTTCAATAATGGCTTCGTCCTCTTAGTTAAATATTTCTACTACTACTTTTTAAATTCTGAATACTTCATTTATTGAAATACCATCTATCTTAGGATTAATTAGGTTTACTATTCCAAATCTATGGGCTAGCCTGCTTTATCATTCAGTTTGAATGATGATGCTGCATAATTTGCCATGGCACTGTCAGAAAAATTATATTTATATTAATTTATTTTTAATATTTTCATAGAATGAACCTCTAGAAGTACTCTGTACTTCAGCTGTAGATTTTATGTCAGTTGTGCACTGCTTCAGTGCACAAGCTTCACAATTAATAATTTGAATGATTTTAAAAACAAAATTTCAACAGCTTGAGTATTACTTATTTTGACTGACAACAATTACACATTCAAAACAAAAAAGCCTTCAAAATTTTTACTTTTTTTTCATTTTTTCATTTGCTCATGGGGTTTCTTTTAAGACCTCCAGTCCCCTGGGAAAATGTTAAAGCAATGAAAATACAGATGTAATTTGTTAGATTAACAAAATAATTCCATCAGCTCTTTCTCAGTATTCAATTGAAAAACCTTCCTTAACAAAAAAAGTCTGCTTTTTTAAAAACAATTAATATTTAACTTCCAGGCATAAGCAGTTGCGTGATAAAATATTCTAAAGATGTAACACAGTACAGGCACAGTTTGCAATGCAGTTTTTTAATGATGGCTAATACATTGTTATTTGATCAGTCTACCAAGTGATTTAAGGAAGAAGCACACAGCAGAATGGCATTTGGAAAAAGTAAGTTACTTGTGACCCTGACGAGGAAGAGGGGGCAGTAAAAAAGCATCAGTTAATCATGTTGTGGAGGCTGGTGTCCAGCGCTGGGTGCTGAGAGGTTGCTGGAAGCTGCCACTGGCCTAAATATGGTCCAACTCACTCCTCTCCTCCCAGGTTTCCAGCTGCCCTGTACGTGGCTGCTTTTGTGAAACGAGCTGTGCATTTTCAATTGTGTGTTGGGAATAGCACCATTTGCATGCATTTTAGTGAGGTGTTAAAAGGCAATGAAGATTGAGCTCATGTATCCCAGGAACACATCTCACAGCGGCAAAGGTCCCTGGGAAAAATACTAGAAACAGAACAAAACTTGTCTAGTTTATGGCACTTATTTCATACAAGAAATATATCCGATTTACCTTTCAACCAGTGTAAAAAAAAGACATTCTTCTATCTGCTAACAGATCTTTTTTAATTGCAAACATAGAACTTCTGGGAATTAACTAAAAAAATTAAACAACAGATTTCAGTAACCCTGTGATCCATTGCTCAATAGATGTATGAGAAATCAACTAAAAGGGAGAGAGAAGTATTTATTCCACACAGTTTCTTACAAGTCTTTTAAAACCATTTAATAAATGACTATAAAATGAGGATAGAAGACTGGTTTAAAGCAGCAGTTTAAGTAATTTCTGAAATAGAAGGAAAAAACCCAAAGCTTCCTTTATCATTCATTCTTCATCCCATGACTTTTCTGGAAAACTGTTGAGAAAAGTATGTTGTACTGGGCACTCTAGATACTAAGCTGAAGTGGGAATGTGAGACAAGACAAGGACACATTTTGTCAGAGTCCAGAAAAGTTGAAATGAGAAATGGTGGAGCACTGTGAATACCAAAGGATGAGCTGTCTATCTGTAATTTGGAGAGGAAAATAATTTAGGCAGAAGTGAGAACTGCAAGGCTTTTAATGTCCTCAGTTGGTTGACCTGGGTGGGTAGACTGTGAAAGCCGGAATGAACAAGAACAATAGGAGACAAGGCAGGAAGAGGCTTGGGATCTGCACTGAACGAGAATTTCCAGAATCCATGAATGAATGTAAACACAGCGAGATGAAAATATTACCCACCTGGAACAGTCTGTCCATATCTGAAGTTGTTGAGTTTGTCAGAGTGTTAAAACAGTGGGGATTAGTTAGTATGAGTTTAGTATGGATTCTCTCTGTTCTGCTTCAATCAAGAAACAGATAATAATTGGGAACTCCACTCTTGTTTTTGCATTGTACGAATCCTTGCAGCTGGTTAATTTTTTTTCTTTTTTT
>VZRQ01010464.1:57369-133029 GCA_013397975.1 Machaerirhynchus nigripectus
TTTTTTGCTAATTTATACAGGCCTTCTCTGAATTCTCTGAAAAGCAACTCCTGTTGAAGCTACAGATTCAAGAAAATGCTTTGAGAATTCTTATTTTTCTTGTATTAGTGCCCCCTCAAAAGCACGTATTGCTGAATTAGATTGCTAACGTAATATTTCTTCTGGCTGGGGAGGGCTGTTCCTTCTCTGCTCACTGGAGAGCTGTAACTGAAGGGGATCAATACTCCTCATGCTGCTCATACATGCCCACTCTCAAGTAAAGATTAGTGTGTTTTGGACCATAGCACGCCAAAGATTTCCATCTATTTCTAGCATTGCAGCTGTCATTCTCTTGCTTCCTGATTTTAAAGGTCTAAGTCAAAGTTCATGAACGTCAGCAAAAAGTTTCCCAGTCATTTTAATGGCTTTTGATCAGGCCCCAGAGAGAACCATCACCAAAGGGGCTGGTGCTGACTTAGAGAAAATATGGGCAGGGGACGCTGCCGCAAGAGAACTGCCTGTTTGAGAGCACCTTGTGTCATCTCCTTTTCTACTAAAGCATGTGAACTACAAAAAGACTTTAAAAAACTTTCAATTTGCTACAGCTCAAGCTGATAACTGGTCAAGTGATGCTGTTGGGGTTGCCCGGGAGCGCACAGCATCCGGCCGCAGGTGTCCTTGGCTTTAGCTGCCCCTCTGCAGCAAGCAGGAAAAGCTGGCTCCTTCACGAGGCGCTACCCCCAAGCCGAGATGTCAAGGAAAGCGCCGGCAGAGAAAAAGGAGGAGGGAGGGATCATCTGTATGGTTTCCAATTCTTCATTGCAGGTGAAGATTCCAGGGACAGAAGATGGGAATTAGGGATTACATGCATTTATAGATGGGGGTGGAGCAAGGTGGAGCAAAGGGAAGGAACCAATGGGATTTGGCTAGTGGGGAGGGAACAAGAAGAAAACAGCCAATAGAAGCAACCCAGGGGAGGATTTTACATAAACTATCCAATAGGGCTTTGAATAAAAGCGAACTTTCTAGAAGACATACATAAGCAATGAAGGAGAATACATAAACATGAACCTATGCATAAAACTAGGAGGAGAACTATTAAACCAATGACATAACAGTATGCAAACTGGGTCCCCTTGGAAGCCTGGGAACTCGCTGTAACTGTGGGGTGAGAGTTAAGCCTTGATATCTCAGGCGTCTGCCCACTTGCTCCTGGAATATTTGGCCCTTGTGACTATTGCTACATGCAGCACAACAGTCAAGGTGCTGGAAAGGCAACAGGTCCTCAGGACTGAGGTTTACTGCAGGGGAGGTTATCAAGGTGGGACTTCACAGGAACCCATGTATGGACATGCCAGCTGTGATCTGAAGCTGACCTTGGAGGACAAACCCCCAAAAGGAGGGATGCACCGGGAGTGGAGTGTGTGGTGGGCTATGCAACTACTCTGCAGATACACTCTGCAGAGCGATGCCTTGTTTATTATGCGTGTTGTGATGTTGCTAATGTGTATCCAGTGTCTCTAATCAATGTCATACATAGCACAATAGCTCGTGAAGCAATAGAGCTGTCAACGAAGGAAGTGGTAATGGACCACAATGGGAATTTCAGTGCACAACAGAATCCATTACTGGAATGGTAATGGCCAGGATGAAGGTGGAACAACAAATGTCAAATACAAATAGATGTGTGCATGTGTGTGTGTGTGTGTATATACGTTTATATGTATATAACACTCATAAATACTTTTGTGTCCATAATATGTTTATACATATATACATACACACATATATAAATTCTCAAAATACTATGTGCATTGTTTGTAAGGTACATGTTCATTTACCTTGGCCAGTGAATTTTATGAAATGTTTTTTTTTCTGACAATGTTATGTTATCATCTGTGAATATGTAAATGACCTATTAGAAGCTGTGAAGATTTTCATGGGTTTTTAAGGGATTTATGTATGAGAACAGGGGAAGTGCTGAAGGAGAGCAATGTAGGACATCAGCATTGTGAAAATTAAAAAATAAAACATGGCAAAGAAAGTATCAAACAAAACATGTTCTAAATGGAACATAGATGGCCAATTCAAAAGTTCTGTTTCCTGACATATATATTAGAAAATGTCTTGCTTCTCTTTTCTTTTAGTGCCCCTTATGGAGACTTCCTACTGAGAATAATACAATAATGTATCTGCCATCCATCTGTCAAGGTTCTTACCTTACTGGCACCCATGATTGTTGAATCAGAATACTAATATTTAATAGAAAATCATGCTTTTCCAACAGAATCCCTCAAAACACCACAAAATAAGGTTTTCTATCACCCTTGAAAATCCTGTTTGATTTTATCTTTGTATATTTTCTGTGACGTAGATTTTTTTTTACTGATTTCACACTATTTACTACATACATTAAATATTTTTTCAAGCTGCTATTATGAACACTTTCTTTTGGTACTAATTGCACATAATAAACACGTTAGATAACACTATATAGCTTTATTACCTTACGTTTCATTTTGACACCATTCATTACCTAAGAACAGCACAACAAACAAAGAGTTAAGTGTTTAAGACATTCAGAAAATCCAGGTGCACAAAGTGTTACCAGACAATGCAAAGATTCTTCTTTCCCATGTAAGGCCCCAGAACTGGAACTGACAACGTGTGAAGGAATTTCTGTACCAGCATTATGTCTCCATACAGGTTTTGCAGTCTTTCAAGAAGCTGTAAAATAAAGCCAAAACAGATACCAGAAGTAGATCTTGGTCCTGCTTTAAGAGGCACTCTCCACTGGTTAATGCTGTCTCACCAATGAAGCTCGAGCTAATACGCCAATTTGTGTCATTACAGATCATAAGCAATTTTCACAAGACTATGGGTGTTAATTCCTTTCTCTTGGTTAAGACCCTCCTTGAGCAATTATAGTCTGCCTGCTTAACCTCCCCTGCAGCTTCAGCTCTCTAATGTGCTCTTCTCTCTTTCTTATCCTCCAGTCTGTGTCGCTGAAACCTGCCAGATACTGTGAGGCCTCACCATTTATCACATTGCTTTCACCACCATGCACATGGTTTAAACACAAATATTGTGCATTACTGCAAAGAATATCACTTTTCTGATTCTCAGCCTTGCTACCAAGTGAAGGACTATGAAATTTTGTAAATCTTTTAAGGACTTGAGAGGGAAAATAAAGCCCTTTACATGGGGAAATAAACACACTTAAGTGCTGTAGACCTTAAAACCTTGTCCTTTAAGAACATCAAGCATGGATTGGTCTCAAGCTGAGGAATATTGCCAGGATTTGAAAGAGGAATAAAAGATAATAAGTATCTGAGTACAATATGTATATTTAGAACTCATGGTGCTGTTCTGGTTTACTCTCAGTTTGCACTTTCTGTTCCAAGATGTCCACATTTCCCTGACTGAAATGGACTATCACTACAAATGCTAGCTAGCAATTACCACTTTCTTCTTTTTTCTTTTTCATTTGTAAAAAATGAGACCAAGAAAAGCAAATTAAGAAAATATGGTGTCTTGGAAAAGCCCCTTATGTTGGAGAGTCCATCAGAAAAAGATTGTCTAGATCAAATACAGTTCTGCCCTAGAAGAAAACTCAGAAGTCCATTTGTTAGCCAGCTGAACATTCATAAATAGAAAACCCAGGAATTATCACAGCCAGCAAAAAAACTCCCTATACCTAGAGCCAGCCAGCAGCAACAGAGGTCTCCAAGTAGCCTTTGTAGTCTTTGTTTCTTTTGTATCATAGAGAAAGAGCTGACATATGGCTCTGTCAAATGGCAGATCTGCTAATCAGAACCCTCACAACCTCTGAATGTTAAGGTACAGGAGGATGACAAGTTGGTTGTTGGAGGTAATCATATCAATATGGTAGACATATTTATGTTAGGCTTTTCACTCAGTCTTGCACATAATAGATTTACTGAAGTAGAGCAGTAGAAGGTACCTGAGACACACCTTGGATAGATTCAAAGTACTTAACTGATCTCACAAATATTGCTGTAAATGGTGTGCTTCTATCAAAGTCTCACAAAGATAAGCTGTGACCATTTACTATTTAACATCTTATCAACTACCAGGGAGAAAACATGGACTGGTGATTGACAAAGTTTGCAGATTACACAAAGATTGGAGGAGAGGGAAATGATGATAAGAGTACAGCATTATTCCTTAGAGAGATTAGAACCCCTTGGGAAACCAGACCCCAGTTCAAACAAAATACATTTTACTGATGCATACCTCTGTGAAGAAAGAAGTTTGGGTGTGCTTTTAGGATGGGGAATTCGCCTCTGAGAAGCAATGATATCAAAAAAGACTTTGTCCACAGTGGGGAATCACCAGACAGCAACTTTTCCACACAGCACTGTGGTTAGAAAGACTAAAGTATGAAATCTAAATAAATAAACAAGGAATCATCTCTATTTAGCATTAAAGACAGATCACTGCAAACGATCACTGACAAAGCTGTGAGCAGTTTAAGTCCTCCATAACCAAAATCTGAGCTGTTTTGAGTAGTCACAAGTGATGTGATATGTTTCTGTTCACATAAGTATCATCAGAAATTAAGTTTTGCTGTGGGAATACTCCAGACCAGGATTTTGGAGTGCACACTCTGTGAAAAATCACCAAAACAGGTTTAAATCTGCTGTTCGGAAGACTCTGCCTGTTCCTCTTCCCTCCAGAACTTGTTCTCCCAGCATCCTTTTAGATAATGAGTGCAAAAGGAAGACAAAACCAGAAGGGATTTATTTTTTCAAAAGCATACAGATAGTCACTGAACATTTGTACTATTTTCTCCTCTTGATTAAAAAGTTAGCGAACAACGCTTCGTCTTCTCAACTACAGCTAGATACTTAAGTTGCTTTGAAAAGATACAGCAAGAATCATTCTATTTATTTCAGATATTAAGTGTCTGTCACTTTGATAACTAAGCACCTACCTGAATATTACACTTCATAATATTGAAAGAACACAGAAATGTTGCAGCACAATCTGTCTGTATTTACTCTATGGCAGCCTAATCACTGATTAAATACTAGTAACAATATGAAGATTGACGTATGAGCCACGGGAAAAAGAAAAGTTAACTGCACAAAGGTGAATTGCTCTAACTGAAAATTGTTTCTGTCCTATTCACAGCATGAGTTTCATCAAGGAAACCAGCTTTCTCTTTTGAGTTGTCCCCTTAAACGCCACAAAACTGATCAAGTGGGGAGAGTGAACCATGATTTTGTTTGCCGTACCTCTGCTGACAGCCAGAAGATCAGATATTATGCTTCAAAATACTACCCAATATTAAAAATGAGAGTGCTGAGTGGAAAGATGATACTTGCCCACACAATGAAGGTTTAACTTTGACTACCTCTGAGTTTACATAATTGAAAGGACACAGGATTTTCATAAAGCCTTTCTAATTCTGTCAAAACAACTCACACTTGGGCATTTGGACTGCATCTTCACACAGTGCAAGTCATAAAAAAAGGAAATTGTTTTCCCCAAATGCCCACTATTTAAATCTGATTAATGGATTGGATAAAGATCTAAAATATTAAAATATGGAGTTATGATACGCCGTAGAAAAGAGAAAAACATATTACTAACATTAGGTTTACACTGTTTTCTATGAATGCTGACAAAAGTACAAGCTGGTTTCATCATCCTAGAATTGATGTTGTTAGGAATTTCTGACAGGTAGAAGGGGCAGATAAGTATATAAATAAATGCACAATTTCAGGGCAAGAATAGAACCAAATTAAGTTGTTCTGAAAATTAACCAATAATTTTCAACAGATCAAGCTCTTCTGTGATATACATTTAAGAATTAAACTTAAATTAGCTCTTTAAAGTGGCCACGTGATTTAATTATTCAAAATGTACACAAATTTAATGAGTTTTTAAATATTAAAACTATTCTCTATTGTCACCACTGTGAGCTCTTAATTTACAGAGCAATTAAGTCAGGACCCTCATTTATCAGTACATGTGCGTTTGTTGAAAACATAGTCAGTTTTTATTAATTGATGCTATAGAAATACTGAGGTAAAATTAATGTGTGTGCTTCAGAGGTCATGCTGGCGATAGTAGGTAGCTAGCAAGGAGCAAGACGTGAGATAAATAAGTAACTGCTGTTCCCTGATTACACTAGAGATAGCTGAAATATTAAGTGGCACAATGGGCACTGTGCTTAGCCAAAATGCTTGCAAACAAATGCCCCCTGAGTTTTCCCTGGCAAGCATCTGCCATGGCGGTAGCTGTGAAATAGGGAAACTTCAAAGCTTTAGTTTCTGATTATTAGCACTGTGTGTAGTGTAATGTTCTAACATTTTTATGTAAACTCGGCGTTGATGAGCTGAGAGGGTAGAATTAAAAAATACTTCAGCTTGCCTTTGTTCTTTGGGACACAGCTGACAGGAATGTTATCAGGCAGGAGTCTCCCAAGTGTCTATCAACTGGTGAATTACAGGGAGTATGGGGCCAAATTTGCAAAAGAATCAGGTGAATAGCTACAGAATTGGAACACACTTTTTTCCTACATTTTCCCTACCCCCAGCGGTGAATCTACAAAAGCTCTGTGATGGCACAAAAAGTGACTGGAAAGTAGGTTAGGCATAAATATGAGCACAGGCTGGGTGCTCAGAGATTTTGGGAGAGCACTGGTGGGCAGCAGAGCTTTACCCCCTTTGTCGCTTGCACTCTCAGGACACCCCAAGTCCATCCCTTACATGTCCTCAACTACCCCAGTGCTCTTTGACGAGTAAATAATAATTTATGATAGAGACACTCAAAATAAAAAATGCAAGACAGAAAAAACAGGTGAACCCATAGAATTATAGAATCATTGAAGTTGTAAATCTGGCTAGGCCCTCCTGCTTTGGGTGGCTGTGTATGATACACAAATTTTAAAATTTGATATTTAAAATTGTAAACCAAGCTTTTATTGGGAGTCTCTTCCACGGACCCTAATGGAAATTCAGAGTGGAAGGCTTGTGATTCCTCTGGAGCCTTTATCATGGAAAATCAAAGACTTCAGCTGGATAACCAGTACTCAGATGCCCTCCTATCCTGTCTTCCAGGACTGCATCACACCTTGATGGTTAGTCTGTGTGAAAAGGTGGGGGTGGCAGGAAACTTACACTTCCTTAAGACCTCTGGTTAGGGCACATTTTTCTGCAAATCCTGGAAGCTTATTGAAAAACTTCTCATCTTCTTTTTGATTGTCAAAAAATTTCAATAGGTTGGAGAGAAACAATTTACCTTTTAAGAAACCATGCAATATGTCTTTCTTATGCCATGTTCTGTTAGAATATTTCATTTCTGGTTATTTTTTCAGATGATTTGTCTTACATTGGGGTAGTTCAATTGATCTGTGACTCTTCAGATTGTGTACCTTTTTGAAGACTTTGTGAGACGTTATGGCCATTTTTATGGAAAAACATATTTCTCTGAATAGACCATTTTAATGTTTATTTGGAACTTTAACAATGGATGATCCCAGCTATTTTTTTTTCTTTGTCAGTTTCTTTAAGATTCTTTTCTTTTGACAACTTGATCTCTGATACCGCCTTGTGTTTATTATCTGCAAATAATTGGCTTAGAGAAAGGCATCTCCATAGTGAATGCAGATGCAAAGAAATTGCTTCATTTTTATGCAATATTCTTAATTGTTCTCTTTATCTTTAGTGGTCCAGTGTCTGACCAAACCATTTGCAAGCTCTTTGAAATTGCCTATGGACCACTACATGTGTGTGGGGGAGGGATAGAAAGGATGTACTTATAATTCAGAGCTGGGAGAGTAGTATGGAATCCCTCTTTCTGATTATTTACCAACCACCTTCACCAACTCTTTTGCCTCCTGTTTATTCACTCCCCAACCTGTTTAGTTTTCATTTGAAATACTTGGTCAATGGCCTGCTGCTGATATAAGAATGAGATATGATCCTTCCCATCTTCCTACTTATTTGGGGAGCCAAAGGTAGGTTGCCCATAAATAATGTCCGATAAAGTGGTTTTAATTGCTCCTGCAGTTTTCCCTGACATGGCGTATTCTATTGAGACCCATGCTAGATCACTTCTGATTTGGAAATGCATCAGTCTTAATGTTACTGTGTATCTTGCTTCATTTTTACATTTGTGTATGTCATAGCTCCAGTATTGTGATCTATCCTGTATGTAAAGTTCTAGGCCAGAAAAATAAACTCTTAGCTGCTCTGCTGCTAAGAGAGGGACAAGCAGTATTTTGACACTTCCTACAGATATAGTCTCACAGTCAACTGGTAGAGATCCTAGTCTTATTAGGCATACAAATGTTTTACTAATTCTTTAATTCTTTGCTTATTCTCAGTCACAGATCAAGACACATTGTGCTAAGGGCTGTAGAGACCAAAATGTGGAGGGGAAAAAAAAGGAAACAAAAAACCTCATTTTTAAGCTAAATATTGTGGTAGCCTCCCAGTCGCAAGAATTTTGTACTTATTTTAAAGTATCTTCATCCCCTTTTCCTCACTATTGACCTGACTGGTTTGAGTCTGGACGAAGCCACAATAGAGGACCATGGACACTCTATACCTAAAGCTGTCTAAAATACTCAACTTGGATTTAGGAGAGGGGACAGATCAATTCTTCTCCAAGGCTGTTATCCCATTCAGCAAATCACACTTTTCCTTTAATACACATTGCATGAAATCTTGACCTTACTTAAAGCTAAATTTCCCCCTTAAGCTTTGCATTTCAGACTGTCTTGGGGAATTTCGAATCTTCATCATAAAGTCTGAGCAAAAGTGTTCTCTTATGCTTGGGTGTCTGGGTATATGTATATGTTAGGCTACTTTCAAACAGCAAGTGACTTACCTCTCTCCAGTAATTTGAGAAATGATCCTCTGCACAGATGCCTTCATGCCTCAGTGCACAGTGTGTCATGATGTCTTAATAGAACTCACACCCAAAATGAGTGTCTGAACTGGGTGCGGAGCCAAACCATTCCCTGGTGATTCCTGCAGCCCACAGAGACTCCAGGTGAAACAGGACACATAGCAAATGCCAAAGAAACAGACCTTGCTATTTCAAGAAGCTCATGGGTACAGAAGGACAGGTAAAGGAGGAAGTCACAGAGTTGATGTGATTAGTTCAAGGCTGTGCAGTGGCCCTGTGACAGATCCAGGCAGACAGGAATGCTGTGAACCAGGTCACGGCAACCTGCACCTCGCACACTGCCTTTCCATGCACAGAAATCTCTCTGCCATTAAAAATAAAGTTCAGTGCACACGTCATTAGCATGCTCCATTTACTAAGGATTTTCCTCAGTGAAAATAATGTTGGTGCAAATAGAAGGAAAGATTAAATGGCTTTGGATGGATTTGGCACCTACTTTTCACTGTTAGTCTCTATTGCTTCGGTCTGTGGTGCATTAACAAAGATGCGCAAACATTCAGCCTCTAGGCCTAATGGAAAACAGGGAGCTACAGCACAGCAATGATGTTGCTTATCTATGTGACCCCTAGAGAATATGACATCTTACTGCAATATATACTTTCCCATCTGCTCCAAGCTGGATCGTACCCTCTTCCTCATGACATCTTTCACTGCAACCAAGTTCCTGACTAAAGAAATAAAGTGACTCCATCCATTCCCAGCAGTTAAGGTTAAAGAGATGCACTCGGTTCTAAATCTCTGCTGCTAACGCTCTCTTGACCTTTGACTCGCCTTAGCATGGCGAAGTTTGATGGGCCCATGCCAAGCCGTCTTCTGTAACCCATGAGTTGGTTAATATACTCCCATTTCTCATTCAGACAGCCAACAGAGGCAAAAAAGGCAGCAGGGCAACAAATGCTGTCTCCTGCAAATGCTCTGTAATAAATTGTTCTTTCAGTAGTGCAGAAGACAGATTTTTCTTTCTTTTGCTTCTTTCCTCCTTTTGCACAGAAGTCACCAATGGAAAGCTGGCTTTCCCACCTGGCCCCAGCTGACTGTGCCCATAAATTTGCCTATGCAATGCCTGTTTACGGGTCGCTGCTGGAACACGGAGACGGGTGCATTTTCTAAGCACCGGGTAGATAATCACAGTAATTGATGTTTGGAGCTGCTCACTCCTAGGAGCATAGGGTCTCTTTCTCCCAGTGAGGCCCTGCTCCATGTTATCAGTCCAGCCCATAATTAAATATCACTCTTTTACAATATGTTTCAGGTTCCTTAATGAGTCTAAAGCAGAAATAGTCACCTCTTTCCCCTTTGAGCTTTATTTGCTTGTTATTAAACAATGTTATTGAGCTGCCTTCTTTCTCTGTGTTGCCAAACCTGCATCATTTCCGTTTTATAATTGCACAATTAAGAGTCAGTGCTTTGCTTTCATACATCAGCAGGACCAGAGAGAGAGAGAGAAAGAGGAAAAAAATCAGGTGTTCACAGACAACTCAAATGCATCTTATTTTCATTAACTACCAGATTTTGCAAAATGGGAAGCTATTTATCATGATCTGTTTTCTACCACCAGCCACCCCCACCACCCCACTCTGGTGACTTTCACTATGACCTTGTGCTGTATTGTTAAGGGTCCAATTTGCTCATTGTTACTTGCCTGCATAATTCTATGCACCTCCCCCACTATCTTTTTTTTCCCAAGCAAAATCCAGTCATTTATATTCTGAGACTAAATGGTATTCCTCCTCCCCTACAGCCTCCCCCAAAAAGGAAAAAAAAAAATAAAGCCCTAGCAAGCTGTATAACACTAGTAATTCCTTCTAACAAATTTCCACAGATCCCCCCCTCCTTACACACATGCACACACACACTCTCTCTCTCTCTCTCTCTCTCTCTCACACACATACTCTCTCTCACATGCACACCCTTAAGCTGCTCTAAGCAGTGTATTAAGTAGCTGAAGAAAATCCATTCACATTCTGCTGTGTCGCTTTCTTCTTAAGTCATGAACCCATCACAGACTTTTTCTAGCTGTAGGTTGCCACGGTGAAGATTTACAATGCCAGTTATTCATACATCTGCCTTCTCTTTTTTCCCCCCTTATTCTTAAATCCCTTGGGCGAGGGCAACCTTGATACTGAGACTCGTAAAATTCATGCAGGCTTATCATCCTTGGTGAAGGCTTCAGGCATGCATTACCGTATCCAACTGCCTGCTCACCGCCATGACAGAACTGGGCCTATAGCTTTTATTTCTAACAGGCAAAAAATGTAGTAGTGTGCTAAATAGAAAAAAAAAGCTTAAATGTTTTGAGGAAGAAAACAACAGCTAGCATTATCTATTTCTACTAATGATTTTAAATTTCTTTTATTTACTCTACCCCCTGGAGTAGCTAAATTTGAAACCTGTTTGGTTTTTGTTGGTTTTTTTTTTAAAGCACCCTTTCATTTGTGTGGAGTAGTGTTCAGAAAGTCCAATCACACTGCAGTGGGGAAGTACAGTACTAATACAGCCTCTGAACTCCACATCAAAGTAATGAATACAACAAATCTGGAATGAATTTTAAATGTAAATTTTAAAGCCTTTTCCTGATTTTTTTTTCTGATTTTTTTTTGTATTTTTAAAGACTTGACATAAAAAGAAATATTTTCTTGAAAGGAGGTGGAGGGGAGATGAATATACATATATACATATATATGATTTTACAAAATAAAAACAAAAAATTGAAAGCAGAAGAACCAAACAAATTGAAAGTGCTCAGTTACAAAGTCAGAGGTCAAACATGAAGTCTGCCAAAATGCTAATCACTGTGATTATAATTTTGATATAACCATCATTTGCTAGAACATTAATCACATTTTTCTAAGTATTTGTTCTTTTCTGAGGATTACTGCTACAGAGTATTGGGGAATCCTCTATAGGGAGTTCAGGTGTGAAAATCAGAAGGGTTTTTTTCAGAGTTCGTTTTTTTCTCTATTTTCCAAAAGCCAAAATCATGCTAAAACCACTCAAACTTTCAAGAAAACAGATTTCTGGATGCTATGTTTAAGACCTGCACAACTCTTCTGCTTTTTTTCTGTGAATATGTGCAGTTCTAAGTCTGTTGTTTCATTTTACTATGCTTTGAAATCGGTCACAATTTTAGGAAGCTGAACAGTGCATCTGAACTATGAGCATCTTAAAAAAAATCTTTCAACACACTTATGCCTGTCCAAGTGAAGTCAACATAGCTAGAATGGGTGAGAGTTACAGTGAAAAAATATGAAGATGGAGTGCTGCCTTCAGAAGATGCCTAGGTGTGTGGCAGACTTTTTCGGGAAAATTGTGACTTGTAGCTTCAGAAAGAACTAGTTTTGAAGACACAAGATTATTCAAAGAGAAATGAAACCTCATGTCCTTTGAGAAGTCACACCCCATTATCTTCATCCTTTTTTTCCCCTTTTGCGTTTTATTGTTGCTTTAAATGTTTCAAAACTGTTTCAGCCATTATGCTGTCAAAAGTGTCTTTTCAATCTCAGATCCATATCTTCTGACATCCTAAGACAGCTACAACAGAAAAGAAGACTTGTGTTGATGTTACTCAGTCAGCATTAAGTTGTCACAAGTGCTGTCTCACTTCATCTTGGTAGTGAAGCTCAGAGCCCACTCATATCACCATCTGCCTGCAGAGAGGTAACATCCTCTTTGCATGATGAAGCACTATTTACAGGGCTCCACTCTCAGGTCCACAGGGCTCTGACAGCAGCACATCCTACTCAGCATGCCACCTAGAGTCACCTGGAAGCAGCACTTCTCAGCAAAATAGCAAGACTTCTAATTCTTTGACTCAGAGAAGCAAAAAATGTTGATATGTCTCCGCTAATGCATCTCTTCTTCCACTTAGATTGGTCTTTGCAATGACTGTAATTACCTTGGGGTCATTCATCTTTCCCGGCCAGGGTAGTGCTTTTTGGCCACCTCTTTCCCACAGAAGGGAGCACTCCATAGTGCACCCCAAGTGGGAGTTCACTTGCCTTACATAGAAACCACAGGGCAAGGGAAGAATTCTGTTCATCCAACAAACCTTATGCTGATTTACACTAGGAAATGTCTAGCCACAACTGCAGGTCTTTGCACAAGGATATGTCCCTGGTTCCCACAACAGATGTGCTCCTGTTGAGATGTCTGTACTCAAGGTGTGCAATATGAGCTCAAGCTCTTTGGAGCGATGGAGATGCACCTCCAGCACCTGCAGTAGAGAACGCTTCTTAGAGAAGTATCTGCTGTTATCCTGATTCCACCAGGCTTCTTGCTGATGCCCTTTTGTAGGCCAGTGGGTTCAGAGGGTCATCAAGTCCAATCCCTTCATGCACAGGACATTATGCAATCAAAGTGTCTAGCAAAGAAACCCCCTCATTTATCATAGGCCTCTTAGTAGCCTGCACTGAGCTTTAGACTGTAAGTAAAGAGACTGAAAGCTGCAGCTACAAACTGAAACACAAAGGAAAAGAAAATGGAATGGAATGGAATGGAATGGAATGGAATGGAATGGAATGGAATGGAATGGAATGGAATGGAATGGAATGGAATGGAATGGAATGGAATGGAATGGAATGGAATGGAATGGAATGGAATGGAATGGAATGGAATGGAATGGAATGGAATGGAATGGAATGGAATGGAATGGAATGGAATGGAATGGAATGGAATGGAATGGAATGGAATGGAATGGAATGGAATGGAATGGAATGGAATGGAATGGAATGGAATGGAATGGAATGGAATGGAATGGAATGGAATGGAATGGAATGGAATGGAATGGAATGGAATGGAATGGAATGGAATGGAATGGAATGGAATGGAATGGAATGGAATGGAATGGAATGGAATGGAATGGAATGGAATGGAATGGAATGGAATGGAATGGAATGGAATGGAATGGAATGGAATGGAATGGAATGGAATGGAATGGAATGGAATGGAATGGAATGGAATGGAATGGAATGGAATGGAATGGAATGGAATGGAATGGAATGGAATGGAATGGAATGGAATGGAATGGAATGGAATGGAATAGAAAAGAAAAGGAAAGAAAAAAAAGAAAAGAAAAGAAAAGAAAAGAGAAAATGAAAAAAGAAGAAAAAGAAAAGAAAAGAAAAGAAAAGAAAAGAAAAGAAAAGAAAAGAAAAGAAAAGAAAAGAAAAGGAAAGGAAAGGAAAGGAAAGGAAAGGAAAGGAAAGGAAAGGAAAGGAAAGGAAAGGAAAAGAAAAGAAAAGAAAAGAAAAGAAAGAAGGTTTTGAGGGCATCACAAAGTCCTTAAGTTCCTGCAGTAGCAGAACTGGCTGGAAGCCTGAGTTCTTCAAGAGTGTAGGAGTTACCAACACTACTTCCTGCCAATTAGTCTTTGTATGTGTTGAGTATCCTCCCCCAATCTGATTTACAAAGGACTCACCTCCCAGATATTTCAACTAGAAATCCAGGCTGTTTAACTCAAGCGGCAAAGAAACTCATGTTTTTTCTCTTGAAAGGCTGTAGTCCAGCTGATATGGTAAGCATTGAGAACCACAAGTGCATCAGTGACACCTCCCACCAAGACACTCTTTTCCTGGTAGGATTTTTTTCAAACATCAGCAGAAGCTGATACCGATGCTCAGTGAATTTGGCCACATAGTTTTGTTTCTATAAGGACTAGCACTAAGCATAAAAACTTGTTTTACCCAGTCAGTGGGCTTGATGGTTTCCCAGTGTTGTTTCTTCTTGCTGTTGTCCATGTCCTCTGAATGGTCCACTGGACAAGACCCTCTAAGCCATTACACAAGACTGTAAAACAAAGAAGGCTTGTCAAAACTGCTTTTCATTTAGGGAAAATTAACTGAAGGTATTTCCCAGCATCATTCCATTCCAATATTCCATGAGGACGCTTGACTCTATGTTGTGGTCATATGCGGTATGCAGGACAAGTAGTTGAGAACTTTCAGTGCAGAGATTGTATATATTGTTGAATATTAAATTACATTTAAAACCCTGAGAATATGGGAATTGCAGGCTACCAGAAGGAAGAGGCAGATAGATCCAAAAATAAGAATCTGAGTAATTTCTTCTGAATCAGTTTGCTTTCTCAGGCCTATTCCTTATTATTAGTTAACGGTGTGAACTGGTGCTGGCTTTAATTATTACTTTTCAAATTCTGTTTTCATCCTGCTGCATCCCTAATGCATTGTTTTTTGAAAGATTTTTTAAGGTAAAGTGGTAAAGGAAAGCACATGGAGCAAATTCTGGGGGTTTGTTACACACAGGGTCTACTAAACTGTGAAGATACACTGAAGAGGGAAAAACACAAAAAGAGGAAAATATCCCAAGCTTGAATCATTATTATGTTGGCACCGTTTTAAGTTCATAAAAGGCCAAGGAGGATATGATGCTGTTCATGGTATCTGATCGGAAATTATTGTCTCTTATTATCTTAGGTGAAAATTGAGGTAATTCTCTAGAAGCTGTCGCTTCTCCACCTTGTTTAACAGTGTATGAATATGATAGATCTCTGGTTTCAGTGAGCTGAGGTGAAAGACAAGATGTATTTTCAACAGGTAACCGAGAAGATTGCTTTACATGTGGAACGTGCCATGGAAGGAAGGGATTTGTGGCCATGGGAGCTCAGCAAAGCTCACAATGATCATGGTGCTCGTGATGTTTCAACAACTGCTTGCATTTTTACTTTACAATAGGGCTGACAGTCAGCACTGAAAAACAGATCTGCTGACCAGCTAATAGATTTCTGAAATGTCATATATGAAAAAACAGAAATAATTGCATCTGGCCATGCAGAGGAATTTCTTACAAATACTTCGTTTACTACAGAAATCTAACTTTTGGAGTGGAGGAACATATTGTTCTCTAATACCAGAGTCCTTCTTAGTAGTTGCATAATTATAAATAGTAAATATTTATAATTTTAGTCCATAGAGTAAATAACTATGAATGGATAAAGTAGTAGAGTTTTGACAAAGTCCCTTTCACACTGCAGCATCCCTGGTTTGGCAGTATTGTGTTTATGTTATAACAGGAAAACCAGAGTGGCTCCACGGAAGCCTACCAGTCACAGAAGACTTCATACCAATTCAGTAGTGACTATGTAATGCAAAGAGTTATTGTGAATCTCAAAAAGACTTTGTTGCCTTGAAGTAAAAAAGTGAACGTTAGAGATTTGAAAGTTTTCACGTGTAAAAAGCAAGGGGATTGAGGATTGGGCTTATTTGTCGTGTATTCAGACGTTACAGCTGGTTGTGGTCACTCAGAATGAAAGCATAAAATTCACTGTCTGTCTCGATCCTTAATAGATAACAGTCTTTTTAAAGGTAATGTTCTCCCATAAATGTTGCCTCATGGTGGGTCTCCTAGTTCATTGAGACCATTTGCACCTTTAGAAACAATCACAAGCATTTCTTTTACAGGATATAGTAAAAAGCCTTCCAACAGTTTAGCAGGTATGGTTCAGGAATGTCTTTCCCTTTTAGATTTTCTATGTATGGTAGAGGTGATTGTTTTGTTCTACATTTTCTGGTAAATAGGGTGTTAGAAGTGCAGTATTTTGTTTCCTTCCTGAAATTTACTTGGGTAACTCACCTTCCTTTTGGAGGCTGCACTTCAAGATAGATTTTGTCAGAAAGCCCAAAGCCTTTAGGCTTGGTCCCATGCCATATATCAGTAACAATCAATTTTTTCAGGGGTCTCTATATGCTTTTTACCATCTGGTTTGGGGTTTTTCCTTTGTTTTCCTTTGTTTTCTGTCCCACATTTTCTGTGTGTTTATTTCAACATCAAAAATATAATTAATAGAACTTAAGGCACTGTCATGATACAAAAACTAGCAGAAAAAAGAGAGGGAGTCAAGACAGTTGTTCATGGACTTGAGGTTGTATTCTGTAAAGAAAGTAAAGCAAGATTTTTCACAGCTTTGTTTCTGTAGTGGAAGTTCAGAGCAGCACCAATCAGGTTTGTAAGTGCATGGGCCTAATTTGCACAGTTTATTTCTGAGGTGTAAGACACTGAAGAATCAGGCCCTCAGGAAACATTTGCCATCTTAGGTGGCTTTAAAAAGCAGCATAGCCACCCTTTGAATTATGGGCATGTCACAGGTGGGATGGAAAGAAAGATAGGAAGGACCTATCCCCGTTTTCTGCCATGGTGGTTTACATCAGGGCTTTTAGAAAGCCAAGGGTGCAAGTGTAAGGCTGCTGCTCTAATTTACATTGGCTTTTACATCCAGACTGCAGAGGGGACAAATATGGCTTCTGTCCATCTTGGCTCTAAGTTCCCTGCCCTTAACAAATAATAATGTTTCTTTTCTTCAAGTTTTTTACTTATTTACTTCAAGTTTTTTTAAGTCTTATGAGTAAATTTTGTTGACTAGATAACATTTGGTGTATAGGTTTTCTGAGATTAAGAGGTGCTTTTTAGGGCAGAGACTATGTTCTTGGCCCATCTTTTGTAGCAGCCTTGCACATCCATACCTCTGAGTAGAAAATAAATATAATGTATACCATATACTGTTCATATACTTATTTTTATACGTGTACACACCCCTGAAAATGTATACACGTGAGAAGGAGAGAAATACAGATAAAATATCTAATATCTAGATATTTTAAATTTGTGGGTGAGACATAGGCTTTTGCAATGGTATTTCATATATTAAACTTTCAGTGACACTGTCTTGGAAAGCGATCATTTTGGCTTCAATTTGTTTATTTGCATTACACAGCACACCTGGTAGAAAGGATATTTAAGTAGTGAAGGACTTGCAGCATTAGTAATTAATAGGTCCCATTATGCTAACTCTCATGCAAGTTTAGGACATCTTAGATGCTAGATAAGAGATGGATAATTTGAAGTAATTTTCCTGTAATCATGCCAATCACTTCAGCAAAGTAGTTATTAAATGAAACCGTATTATGATGAATTATAGGACATCTATTGAATATCTTTTCTTATCATCTACTTACAGTGCCTGATGCTGAAAAGAGGCAAACATGTGAATGCTCCTTCCCAGTAAAATATGCACACTTCTCACTGTAAATAATAGTTTGTTTAGCAAACCTTGTTTTTTTAATGAGGCCTAGAGACACATTTGTACCTCATACTCTTTGATGCTCCGGAAGATCCTCTAGTTTTTCTTTTTCTTTAAAGGTGGATATTAGCAAGAATGAGTCACCTCCGATGACAAGGAATTTTTCTAGTTCAAATTTGCTGAAGTGATTAAATATTATTTATCTAATTAAATGCTCAAAACAGATCATTATTGAAAGGAATAAATTTAGTGGATTTGTTGAGCAGCGCTAGCTGAAATGTAACTGCACATCATTTGACTTTTTAACATTTTATTATATCTAATAAGTCTTTCTGTGCTTAATTAAATCAACTTATTTTTTACAGCTAATTTAACATGATTTCATTTCAGTTACAGCTTTTGCATCAGATATGTAGAAAGCCAACTCTATACCAAAACTAAGCTTCTGCTACTCAGGTGCTCTGCTGTACTTTTACCTTTCTAGCCACTACTGACATCCAGAGTATTTTGTAGGGTTTCTTATCTTTTACTGAGAAAGGTTACTCATTTGTTAATTATAATCTATTTCAAAAACCACAGTAAAAGAAATTATACCATATGGTCATAAAACATTTAATAATTCTGTCATATGTAACAAGCTCTGAAAATCAACTTTTTTTCTTGGCATGGGGCTTTGCCTGGTGTCAGAAAATGCCAAACAGGAAAGTAAGATTAATTCTGCTCATGGCTGCCCCAGCAACTTAATCTTCATGTGTTTGGACAAAGATAGCAGTAGACCAGCTAGTGGGCATAAAGCTTTCATTTTCCCAGGGTACACTGTATCTACATAGTTTTTGCGTATTGTTCAAACACTTTTGAATCTGATTTTGTTGTTCTATTAAAAAAATTCATTGGCTTCATCCTTCTAAAACTTCTGAGAGATTTTGTCTTTTTTGCTGAACAGTATCCCACCGTGGGGTGGGAGGTGAGAAATTCAGTCAGCCTGCCAGGGATTGCAGTTGGCTTGAATCAATGTCACTCCCTTGACTTCAGTAGGATTATGCCTGGACCACACTAGCATCTATGAGATCAAAACCAGACTAAGGACATCTCTATATTGACTAAAAAGGGGGCTTAATGGTTTTTGGTTAGCCTGCTCACTGTCTAGCTGTTTCCACTAAGTTGTTTTTAAAGCCACTGTCACTCCAAAATATAAATGTATAGAGCAAAACTCACTAAGTGTATGGGAGCTTTTGATAGATGATTGTCTAATCTGAATATCTATATTTCCCTCCCAAACACCTGAATATTTTTCAGAAAAGCTTGGGAATGTTTTTAAAGCTAGCCCTAAAGCAGAATGAATTTCTGCATAGTGCATAGTACCAGGTTTTAGCAGCGCTACCAGTTTTAACTTAAATAAAAATAAAACTGCCAGCAGTTTTAAGCTCCTGTGTGAAGGACTGCACAAAGATACATTTTTGCCCACGTACATTTAACACATTATTATTCCTGTGGTGGCTACCAATAACAATTTCTGTATATAGAGAAAACTGCCTAACACTTGGTCTTAAATTCCCCAGAGTAACTGTTCATGATCACAAATTTGGCTNCCAGCCCCCTCCCTCCTTCATTTTGTGACAACAGATTCTGGGGTGGGGATGCAGATTTCTGCTGGGCTAAGCTGGCTTTTCTTTTTATTTCTAGACTACAATGATGTAGGTTGCAGAAAATGNGCCAGCAGTTTTAAGCTCCTGTGTGAAGGACTGCACAAAGATACATTTTTGCCCACGTACATTTAACACATTATTATTCCTGTGGTGGCTACCAATAACAATTTCTGTATATAGAGAAAACTGCCTAACACTTGGTCTTAAATTCCCCAGAGTAACTGTTCATGATCACAAATTTGGCTAAAGGATTTTTTTCATTACCCTCAAACATTTCCTTTCACCTCCAACCTCTAGGCAGAGCCATCGCTTTCCCTTTAGACCAGGGAACATAAAGCCATGGGGCCATCGGGGCTGGCTGTGCCTGACCCCGAGGGCCCTTCTGTCAATCACTGCCTCCCCATCCCTTGCTCTCTTTCACACCAGGCAGCTGTACCCATCGCTGTCAACCAGGTAACAACCAGCAAACAATAGAGGCCTGAATGCCTGGTCTAGACACTCTTTTAGCCACTTATTTGCTGCTCTTGGCAGCTGTTGAAGCATAAATAAGCAGTTTGTAATCAGAAAGCTGACATCATTGCAGCTCAGCTGAGAGGGGGAATTGTTGTTGTGCACNGCATGCGTGAGGCAATGTACTTTTCAACTACCAAAACTGAAAAGAAAAAAACCATCTGCAAATAAAAGGTGGAGTCCTGTCTTACTCCTTAAGAAAGCACTTCAAGCCTCACAAATGTTTTGAATTTGAAGGGTAATATTTCAATAGATTGACCATAAACTGGAAAGATTGGCACAAAATGTTTCCCTGTCCTGACTGGTATTTTTATCCCTCAGCTTTCTTTTTCACCCTCTGGAAGGAGAGAGGAGGTAAAAACAGTCACACCAGAAGTGAGCGAACACTTACTAACAAACTCTGATTTGTGCCAGTGTGCCTCTGTTCCTGCTTTCGAAATGCCCAGCTACACATCTCCCATCGCTGCAAACATTTGTTGTTCAAGTACATTTCATACACTTTTAACACTTCTTTTTTTTTCAACTTTGGGGCTCGATCGTAAACAAGTTCACTGGGCGAATTTGACACAATATTTGAAACTCAAGCTGGGTTCCTTGGGAAGGATTGGTGGGGCAAGACACGTGGCAGCACTGCTGCTCCCTGACTGGGGGAAGACGACAGCATACCCAGTGCAAATATTTGCACATGCAAATTTAGAATTCGTTTTCCACAAACACTCGCATGTATGACTTTCAAATTAGCTTTCTGCAAGCATTCATGCTGCTAAGAAACTCTAGTTCAAATATTCATATAAAGTGAACATAAAAGGGCCACAGGTTTAGGTGATTTCTTTTTTTAATTTTTTTTTCATAGAGAAAACAGCCACCAAGTGAATATTCATGCCAAAGTCTTTGCAATGTTTGCCCAGTTCTGTTGTTTTCTGACTGTCCTCCTTTAATATTGAGAACCGATATGTGTTCATGTGGTACCAAACAGCAATGGCAGATTATGCTGCCTCAAACATATAGTTAAAACATAAACTTTATACTCTGCAGTGCATTTAGTGCTCCTTATTGATAGGAAAGTAAAGCAGAGCATGTAACCTTTACAATATGGAATCCATACCAAGTCCCAGAGGTTTTCCCTGAGTTTCCTTCAGTCTGTTCTGGTGATGACTGTGGCAATAATGGGAAAGAGGCGAAGGGCTTTCGGGAGGGCTTTCCTCCCCCCACCGTTATTTGTTTATTTATCTGTGTGCACTTTATGCATGCCATCAATAAGGGAATTGAGCTTTCTGGTTCTTGGGGAGCAGAGCGCACATTCCACCACTGATGTCTCAAAGTCAGATCTGACTGCCTGTTGGTACATGGAGTCAGGATGAACGCCAGTGTCTGTGGGGTTCACTAACTCTCTGAAATATCTTCAGGTGGGATTGTCTGTCTCTGGTTTCAACAAGAAAGAAGGCCAGTTCAACAAAAATATTGACTTTGTATCTCCCAAAGGCTTTCTAGTATTAGTTTGCTCTAAGTAGCTCATGATTTAGAGTACAAAGGCATTTCCAGAATGCATGTTTAACAAAATGACATAGCAGATAATTGAAATTTATTTGCAATTTTCAAACTACAATAAACACAATTCTCCTTTTCTTTCATTAATAATCGCACGGCTAATGCATAACAATCCCTCTGCAGCTTTTACAAGCAAACTTGAGCTGCTGTGTTGTAATAGCTGGAAAAGTTAATGTAGCTTGAACAAGGTTCCTAATTGTCCCTGTCTCTGTCATATTTGTCTACTTGAATGGTCCTAAATACCACAGCGATTAATTACTACAGAGCAGGTATTACAAGATGTTATCATCCTTCCCCAACTGTCTGGGTGAATGGAGAGAGGCAGTAGATTGTTGCAGTGTTTCATCTTTGCACTTCCTGTAAGGCACTTTAACCAGAAGATTTAATGTGTCAAAGTTAACTGCGTTCTCGCACAGATATTCACATTCTAATTAAAGATTAAGAACGTAGTACATTACACTGTGATTTGTCATACATGGCTTGTTAAATAGGAAACCTACCGGGATTCCCTAACATTTTATAAACATTATTCAGGGCTTTTAATGTGGGCAAAGGAAAAGATTATTCAGCTGCTCTGCAGAGTAGGAGGCAGGTCATTTTTCCCTCACCCCCCCATCTTGCCCAAGCTTCCCTTTTTCCAAATAAATAAGTAAGAAAACTCAGGTGGTTTTCAAACTGGAATTCTGTTGAGATATCTTTAAACTATTTATCTTCCCAGCGTGCCTGTATGCACATGGAGATATATAGATATATATATAGATAGATACATATATATATATAGAGAGAGAGATATGTTTTAATTATTTTTTGGCATTTTTCAACTTTTGCTGTCAGCTATGTAAACTGAGGTAGGAAGTCTTTGTTTGAATTACAGTGGCAAAGGAAGGAAGAAAGATGAAACAGTTTTTCAATATGCAGAATGTGCTTTCAGATTATTCTAGCAATGCTGAACAGCGTACCACTTCCAGTATTAGTAGCAGAGGACTGGTTCACATTCTTTGATTGCCTGAGGAATAAATTAATGAGGTTACTAGAGACATTGAACATTTGCATATTCACGGATGCTTATTAGGTATAAAGTGAATGCCAGGTGCATTGAATTTTGGGAATACTAGCTATGTATTTGGTCTTCTATTTTTAAAGCAATCACATCTTTCTTTTTCCCTAAAGTGGGAAGTTCTGTGAGGGGAAAAAAAGCAGCACTTATAAAAATAATAACACTCAAAAAAAATCAAATTAATTCAATACAGATGAAGCTTTGCTATAAGATATACATCAGAATAAATAAGATACAGCATGAGGCTAGGGACTATCTGAATATCTTGTTTGGAACAACAGTTAGGATGATTACAAATATAAAAACAGTTGTTCCAAGACATAAGGAGAACAAATGTTATATTTTTCACTGTGCTCCTTATGGATTTCTAGCTTTAAATAGCAATAGGAGAACTCATTATGAAGTTACCTTCCATGATGTCCAATGCTTAATTTTTAAAACGCCAATATTTTCGCACATTTTGCTCCAGCAAGTCTCAAACTCAGGCTGCAAAGCACAGGAGATAGAATTACAAAATTTGCTTGACTGTTTCTCCAAGGAGTATCTGCACATGGTTGCATTGTTGTCGGTGACTTCCGTCATTGCAGTGTGAAAGCACATTGTGTGAATGATTTGCACTGTATCTCATTATTGCTGCAAGTTTTTATCTGTATTGTTTATTTGGGATCTTGCATTTTTGCATTCTGAAAGATTTTATGGTATTTGGTTTTTTGGGGTTTTTTCCATCCCATTCTTTAGCTGGCCATAAGCTAAACAGAGCACAGCATTAGCACTGCTTGTTCCAGCAGAGAAATATCTGTCAATTGAAAACATGTATTGTTTGTGCTGCCTTTTGCTTGTCTTTTACAGTGTAAGCACCAAGCGTGTACATGTGCACAGACTACAGGCTTACATGCCCTGCACACAGATAAATACAAACACACGTTTCCACACAGATGTGCACTTACAAAATTATTGGTATCACCTACTTCCAAGTAGCTGGTGTAGCAAAATCAAGCAGTGATAAGTGTTTTCTATGGATAATAATATGTATCTAGAAACAGGCTCCCTTCTGCCCCCTTGTTTCACAGAATACTGTGCTCAACTTCCCTTTCCTGGATGTTGCACTGTGCTGATCACTGCCCTGCCTCTGCAAATCCTATTTGGAAATCTCATTTGCAGCATAACTGACAACAAAGGCATTACACGGTGTATGCCCTGCATTTTCTGCAGACTATTCGTTGCCTTTGTAAGTTATTTCTAACTTCTAATGAAAATACTGTGTGATCAGTTGATGATCTTTTTTATTTATTAATAGTCTGTAAAATTAAGTGTGTCTAATCAAAGAATGGGTCCTTTCTTAAAAGTGCAAGGTGGAATGCATTAGATCAGTGGTACAAAAAGCAGATGTTCTTTACTGCAGTAGGCCTTCTTTAGGTACTCTAGGAAACAGGGACTTAAAAATTAAATTGAAGAGGATTTTGAGGTGCAATCACTCCCAGCCACTGCAAGACACAGAAATCCTCTTGAGATACACATTTTTCCTGCATTTGTTTCCAAACTATAATTCTGTTCCATGATTAAAACAAAAAAAAAATAAGAAAAATTATTTGATATTTCAGTGTCTCAGGGCAGCTTCTGAATAATTACATGCAAAGTGATCTATTATGTATTTATTGAAAATAGTATTGCAAAGCACAAATGTGCAATTTTTTTTTTCAAGAAGGTCATTTTTTAAAACATCCTTTGTAGCTGCTTCACTAACGTCCAGGGTTTTTTTACCATCCACACGGCACAGATTTTTTTGATTATGTAGATTTTTTTTTTTTCCTCCTCTATTGCAGTTTCATATGCAAAGCATGCATCAGCCACATCCATGCTATCTCCTAAAGCAGTCATTCTGAAACCCAATCTGGGGACAGTGCAGACTAAATAAAATTTCATTTTGATTTGGCCTCCCGCTGAGAATGGGACTGCTTTGTTTCAGCCGACAGAACCAGCAAGCCAGAAAGGTATGTCCTGTTTTGCATGGCTGATGGTGTGACTTGAGGATCACAATCAGGCCGTTCATGCTCTCAGGGCTCGGCATCTCATCCACATCCTGTACCGTCTTTCTCTTTTCCTTGCCATTTGCTTTCCTTCTGTGCCGCCTGCCGTCTACCTGCAGGGCAAAGCTATGGCAGACCCTCACACTATTGTTTACTTTGGCATATGTTTAATAGCTGCATGGCTGTTTCAGGGTAGGGTTTGTCTGTTCCCCCCCCTCGCCTCCCGCCCCCTTCCCCCTTCGCCTTTGTTTTTTCCCTTCCCTACCCACATTCACTTTCCTTATTTTCTAGGTGTTGAATACACAAATACTGACTTAACGGAAAATTATGTAAGTACCGCTTGCAATGCTTCAGAGATTTTACTAGGAGATCTGTAATGCAGAATTTTATTGTGAATCTGAGGAAACATTTAACAGCTTTGGAGGACTTCAGTTTTCATAGCCCTTTAGAGATGTTTAGGCAGAAAAGCAGTCACACGTTACAGTTAGTAAGAAAAAATAAAAATAAAAACACTCTTAAAAAGGGGTCTGGCTGCTTTGCCATCTTCACATTCCTTACAGCTGAAGTGTTCGGCATGGGAATATCAGTAAATATTTCTTTCTCTAAATATTAGTAATTATCTTAAAGCCAGTTTGCATTACAGGAGAAAATGTACAGCACTATCCTTGCTGCTGCTGCCCCATCTTACAGAGGAGGTGTTGGCATTGGGGAATGACCTCTGTTTTAGCCTCTGGAGCATCTTTTGGACAGGGCAGCGGGACCTCTGAAAGACTCCTTATGATGCAAACTTACTCCTCAAAGGTGTATTTCTCTGATAAAGCTGTGCTATCCCCTGTCTGTGATTATTTTTTGGGGGGAAAAAAGTTTTTCATGTGAAATAAAATTAGCATAAAATTTACCTCAAACAAAGGGCAAATTTTAGTTTTTGCCTACAGTTTATTTTAATATGGATAATGTCCTGTTTTCTCAGTAAGGTAGACTACAATTATAACTCCAAAGAAAAATTCAATTCTAAAAAAAAAAAAAGTAGCGAGTTTTATAGAGAACTGACATCACATGCAAATTTCTATCTTCATGGTGATTTACAGACACAAAATTATGATTTTTGTGTGCAACATGCCTTTGTGGTAGGTAATGTTAGTAACAGCAGGTTATTCAGCAAGGTCTTATGGAATATAAATGGTCAATTATACCGCTCTCTGTTCAGTTTACCAAGTTTTGTTCACAGCTTTTATATATTACTTCAACTCCACACCTGATCAGTTTCTTAATCTCCAAGATGGTCAGGGGTGCAGGGCCTTGGCAAAATCATACAGATCCTTGCATGGCAGAGTTTTGTGACTTGAAATTTCTCTTTCTTCCTAGCTTCTTTAATTAAAAAATAAAATTAAAAAATAAATCTTAAAAAGTGGGCTGGGAAACAAAGGCAGATCCAACTAAAGTTTGGAGAAAAAGAGGTAAAAATAAGATGACTCATTGGCCTCCAAGTAAGGGAGGGTAGGCCAAATTTAAGTTTCAGCTACATATTTTCACCTTGATAAACTGCTACAGGATTTCCTGCACCTGGCAGGATCCAGCCCTGCATGTTCTGTTATTCAGAGATATTTACAAAGTCAAATGGAGTTTAAGAACAACCTAAAGAAGCTATGTGTAGTGATGTCATATTTTCTTAAAAGAATTTGAGGCTGTAAAGAAACTATAAAGCAGCTAAATTTATAAGAAACGAGCTACAGCTTTTTAAAAAGATTCAGTGGGGCAAATGATCAGTTCTGTGGGTTTTCACTCAGTATCTCTAATCCTCCTGCTTTACCCCTCAGGTATGATTGGGAAGTTTCCAAGTTACCAACTCTGCAGTTTAATCAGAGTTTACAAAAATTAGTTCCAACTTTACATTTACCATAATTTCATTTTTAACAAATAAATACAAGTTTTAAGAGAAACTAAACTCAGTATTTTATGACAGAATATCCCAGTTCATTTATGTCAGAACTCACAGTCCTGGCAAGAATTTTGTCGCACAAAGAGTATTTTACATTATGTTGATAGCTGAATTGAAAATAAAAATAGATTAAATAAATGGTTACACGTGTCAGTTGGAAATATATGACATTTTTACGTTAAATACTCAAGGAAATTAATGGAAATACTGTGTCCTTATTTGTGGGGATGAATTACTTTTTAAATGAGTGATATTCATTATGGCAAAGTAAAATAATCCTAACTCCAGAATGTGCTTACTGTTCTGGATAGCTTTTTTATTAATTCACTAACTGTTGCATTTAACCAAGAGTTCATGCAAACTTTATTGTGGTGTGCTTAGGAAATCAGAGTTCCTTTTTTAGGGTGGTTTATTAGAGCTGTATCTTGCAGCCATATTCTGGATAAGTAAAAGAGGGGAGTGGGTTTTGGAAGTTAGTTTTGCATTTATCACTTCCTGTCGTGGTTTAGCAGAAAGAAAACTGTAAAAATATCAGCCCAAAGTCCAGAAACAAAGACTTCATTCTTTGATAGACATATAACCTTGCTGTCAGTGGCCTTCTTAGAGTTATTCCTTATTTATATTTGTGGCTTAAGAAAGGAATCAGATCCAAAATCTGAAATCAGATACCACTAGCACACTATAATTGAAAAAGAAGAAAACAAAAAAACCAAAACAGCATACCAAACCAAACCGAAAAACCAAGATACTTGGGCATGTAACAGATTTACATATGTGTATAAATTTTTATGCAAAGGACTTAGTAATTCTCAGTTCTTTCATTTTTCTCTCACTTTTTTTGCTTTACCTGAATGAGGTGACATGGCTGAGATACGTCATATGCATGCCCAGAATCCTTTGGAGAAAACAGATCATCTCAAACAGAGAATATATAGCAAATCAGAAATTTGATAAACACACTCAGGAGACAAGTGCTTACTTGTTCTAATGTGTATACATGTATGCAAATTGGCTCCATGATGCTAGTGTGTGTATATATATATATATATATATCTGTAAGTATGTATGCATGCATGTGTAAATGTCTATGTACGAATCCAGGAAATGGGAGAGAGAGGGATGGAGGACACTGTCACCAAAGTTCCTGGGCCCCAGCAGTGTCACATGGGCAAGTATGGTTACTGTGACATACAGAAGACAAAAGCCTGCATGACCTGTGCATTTGCTTATCTCCAGCCTATCTGAATTCCTCAGCAACTCCACAGCTGGTTGTCTTAGGAAATTCTCCTGGCACAAAGTCATGGTTGTCTGATGTTAGTATCTGCTTAAAAACTTGCTGAGGTCAATAGGATCCCACACATGAAAATCTGACTGCAAGATCGGGGCCTAAAGTTTTGGTAGTAGCCCTTTTGGAAGCCAAGACACACTAACTAACAAACTTTGGGGAAAAGGTGGCAGAATTCTGTTATAACACTGGACTTGGAGCTGATCAGCAGAATTAATAGATAACTCATTCTCATTCAACTCAAACTCCTCGTACTGATGTTCTTGCTTTATACACCCGATTTGACCAACACCAGTAAAAAAGGTCTAAAAAACTGGTAGAAGATACTATAAAATTGCATATCAAAGGGCAATTGACTAGCAGCAGATACTATAAAATTATATATCAAAGGAAAGCAGTAATATCCTGTCAGCAGGTATGAGCATAGGAACCCATTGTGCTCACAGTTCTACAAGGTTAAGGAGCAGAATTGCTTTACTTTGGGATATTTTTTCCCAATCTCCTTAGATATAATAAAAGCAAAACTCAAAGTTAGATTTTTGTTTTAAAAATAGAAAAGTTAATGGTAGGCTTACTGATCAAGTTTGTTGAAGTAACAGACTGTTAAAAAAATTAATGTCATCACTTAACCCTTCATTTGATAATGTTTCAGGCTTACAGAAAGTTGCCTTTCTTGTTCACAAAAAAGCAAAGCAGGGGCTTTCTTAGCTTTAAGGATGTATTCTCTACTATAAGAAGGTATTCTTCCTATAATTATTGTTTTAAATAAAAATTTAATAAAACGATCTAAGTAGCTGATCAAATGTCTGAGTGTAAACTGAAAATGAGCTTTGGACCAAAGCTAAAAAAGCAGAGACAACAAGCTGGCATTAACTTTGTTTAGGAGTAGAGGCAGAACGAAAGAACTTAGCCCAGCAGCTACTGAGAAATCTAATATTTCCTGAGTGGGAAGAGAAGGAAGTTTGGAAACGATAGGAAAAAATTGACCAGAAAATCATGTTATTTGTAACCTATACACACCAGTGGGATTTCTACCACTGGGATGACCTTCTCAGAAAAAAGCTACACCAGGGAAACTGCTTCTAAGTACAGTTTGACAGATATTCAAAGAACAGAAGTTCTGGAAATGCACATCTTGCAAGATTTTCTAAACAAAAAAAGGCATAATGGCCTCCCATGTAACAGGAACTGTAAGTGTGTCAAAATGTTATAGATTACATTAAAAATAAAATAGAAAATGTGTTTTAGTCAAGAACTTATCAGTCTTTTTGTAGTAAAGAATATTTTTTTCTCCAAAATAAGGGTTAGATGGAAGAAATTACTAGTGAATGTCTAATGGATATTATATAGACCAGAAATGGATTACAGATTAATAAAAGCATCCTCTCCTTCATTAAGTGTTCTTTTCCCTATGGGGGTGGAGAAGGTTAGGTTATAGCAGCATTATGTCCTCACAATAAAAATACATTTAATCTCCTAGTGTCTTCTGCAATTGGTAATTCATTGTATATAATTTTCTTTATTTTTGAAACGCTTTCCATCTCCCAGCTGTCTGACAAAAGCAAGCATGAAACATTCTGAAAATAAACTTTTGAAATTATTTGCATTCAATGGGAAAACTCCACTACCAAAATAGTATTCATTAAATTTTTCTAGTGATGGACAAATCTCGGAAGATTCAGATGATTGTTTCAAACAAGTATAACAATATCAATGTTTGTCTACAGTGTTTCAAAAAACCGTCTCTGTCCTCATTTTATCCAGGAACCTCCAAATAATCAGAATTTTAGTTGTTCATTAATGACGTCTAATTTTACTTCTGTCCCCTCCTGAGGTTCCTTTACTTTACCAAGCAAAGTGTGATTTCCTCATGGGTGAAAGACTAAATTTCAGAGGAAATTAATTCCTTCTCCAATCCATGTTTCTTTCAGGAGTAACCCTCAAAATCTTGGTGCAGAGAGCAGTTACACAAGGTACTAAGAAACATTTCCTTCCATAGGTTTTTCTGGTTGGTTGGTTGGTTGGTGGCTTTTTTCCTTCTCTCTCCCCTGAATAAAAATTTGCCTAGGTATTTTTAGTGTTCTTACTTCTGTGCAGTTAATAAAAGGTGATTCCTGCACCTTAAAATGGGAACAAGAGAGGTAATGCAACAGGAATATTTACAGTATTCTTACAATCTCTTCTTATTTTCAAATGGGAAATCCAAAGTAAACCAACCACCACAATAAAAACCAAACCAAACCAAAAAAATATAACCAAACAACTCCTCTAAAAGATATGGCTAAATAAGATCTACCACTATCTCAAGTCTTTTGGCCATACTGTAAATTATAAATAGATTTTCATCTAATGGAACTGAAAACTTGGAGCTATTTTTAGTGGGTTTGGCAGGAGAGAAGGGATCTGATTTTTTGTGATTCTTTTTTCTCTCTCTCTCTTTTTTTCTTTATTAAGACATCCAGTTAAGGTCCAAATTTGCACTTTAGGGAGGTAAGACAAAAAGACTAAAAGCTGTTTTAGTAGGATCAGCTAAAATGGCAAAATAGATCTGGATGTTAGCAGGTTAACAATGATAACTCACCTTAAGGTCCCTAAAAATAGAAGCGAAAGAAGCACATCAGTAGTGAAGAGCAAGGGGGCCAGAACAAAATTCTGAAGATCCCCATAATTAACTGGCGGAGGGTCAGATGAACACTTATTAAAATGCAACAAAGCACAACGGGGTGTCTCAAAGATGGAGTTTCAATCCCAGCTGTGAATTTCTTGGTTTTCTTGGTTCTAGCCAGGCCTGCCATGTTATTTTAATAAGTACTTCTCTCTACATAATGTGTTTCAGAATCTGGGGAGAATATTTATATTAAAGGGTTAAGAGGGCAGTTTATAGAAAATTCAGGGCACAGTCCTCCTTAGAAAGTATAGGAAGAATTTTATTTTGGTGATATTTTGAGATGTATCTGTGTCTGATATTGGAGTTTTGTGAGATCAATGCATCAATTTACCTTCCAGTTTCAAAGGCAATAGTAAGTCTTCAGTAAGAAATAGTGTTTCCCAGTGCAATATCGCTACCTTACCCTAATGCTGTTAAATACTATACATTATCAACTCCTCTTTTTAAGGCATAAATACAATATTCTTCAGCTGCCTCTGTCAAAAAATTTCCGTGAGGAAAAAATATATGTCCAGGCAGTAAATGTAGATCAACTATCTTGAAAAAAAAAAGTATTTTAAGGTTTTCTTTGCCGTAAATACTGCTTTTTACAACAAAACACATCTGTGTTTTAAAGCATAAAGTCCATCTAATATCACCCAACTTTACTGCTATTCTAATTTGGCTGATCTGTTTCGGTTTTGGGTTTAAAAGTGTTGCTGAAATTAATTGATTAAAGATAACTGAAGGCAGAGAGAGTTGTGGGAACCTCTGACATATAGGAGATCTGAAGAGGACAGGACAAGGGTAGGGCACGAGGAAGATGAATACTTCCTCATTTTCAGTAGCAGAGGGAAAACTGCACTTCATTTCCTAACACTCAGACATGTTGTATGCTATACGTTTAATATATTGGCTATTGAAAGTTTTTGGAATGGACTATAGCCCAAGGTACATTCTTACGTCATGATTTACAGGTGTTTTCTCATACCATAATATGTTGGCAAAACTGGAGAATATTATGGGTAGCTGATCTGGCTGAAGTCCTCAAGTACACTGTTTCATTGAAGTGTAAATTTGTCAGTGTTTTGTAGACCAGTAGGCTTTTCTTTTTCCCAGTAGTATTTTGAAGTGCAGTACTGTTTAGCTGCTCATATGTGGGAGGGGTTTTTTGGTTTCTTTTTCTTTTTTTCTTTAGTAAGCAAGATTATGGCATCTTGGATTTTGTAATTCCTTCATAAATTATTTTAAGTTTTCTTTACATATGTGCATACCCACACACACATATTTACCACTTGGAGGACAAGTTGGATAAAGCAGAAGTGTAATATCACACCTCCGCTCTCCCGAATGAAGGACTGGCCGTCAGCGGTACCCAAAGTGCTATTTACTCCCTGGAACACAAAGAACAAAATGCTCTATAGGCAACTGTCAATAATCTGGCCTCAGATGCTCATTGCAGGGTGTCTCCTAGTTCTCTTGCAGTCATGACTCAAGCAGCAGTACTGTGGTACACTGACAAACAGGATCCTAATCTTCCAAAACCCTGCTCTCCCTACCCATTTACTTGAAAGGCATTCAAGTAAACCCTGCCCCCAAATGTGCAACCACTGCCCATGATGAATGTGGTGTGGGGTTTTCTAGTGGGAAAAGCAGTGGCTGTAGGTTGTTTAAAATGGACTGGTTTTTACTTCAGTGAAGGAGGAAGTGAACGAGAATAGGAGGAAATGAGAGAAACAGTCATGAGAAGGGTCCCAAAACAAAGCAGAGACAAAAATCCTTGGGAGATGGAATTGATTATGTGTGTTAAAATAAAAGAAAGCTAGTGAAGGGAAACTCTCATAGAATTAAGAGGACAGAATTCTGTGCAATCTTTCTACCAGGTTTGCATCAAAGGTTATACTGCATTCATTTCAGCCACTCCTCAAAGGCTGCCAGTCTAAGGGAACATGAGTATTTGAGGATCCAGAGATTGACAAATAACTGTCTGAAATTCACCCCTTCTCTGTATCACTTGTGCATTTTCTGACCAAAAGAGAGATCTTCTCCTCATGCTTCTCCTTCTCTGTTACTGCTTCTCATCTTTGCTTGAGGTTGTCTAAGAAGAGTGCAATTAAACAAACAAGATGAAAGAGACAAGTCCTTGTGTGGTTCTGCTAAGAAGAACCACAAGAACCACAGGTGTGGTTACAGCATGGGGCTCACGAAACCAACATTCATGACTTTATGTGGATGGAGTGGATCTCATGTCAGTTTGCTCTCTGAGTTTCCAAAAGCACATCAGAAAGCAAGATGCTCTTAACATGGAGCGGTTCCTGAATTTAGTATTGTAATAAATGCACCTTCTTGAGTCAAGATTTTGGGAAGTCTGTCAATTTTGTTTGCAACCCTAGAACAGGACAATCTTACCTAACTTCCTTGAGTAGAGATGCAGCTTTCCTCCAATATCTTCACAGTTTCCCTTGACTCTCTGGTTGTATTCTACCTTCAGGTGAGACAACAAACATCGCTTACGCTACTTTCATCAAAAAGCTCATTCTCTCCTAATCCTCTGCTGTTCCTCACCAGTATCTTAATTCTAGATATATTTATACATGTTGGTGTTCAGTGATCCTAAGCTGCATTTTTTGCCTAGGTTTTCTCTCCACAGTGCCCAAAGCTGCCTTTGATAGTCATTTTCTGTGAAAAGCCGTTATGCATTTAAAAAATGTGAATCCATAGCACTGCAAAAAGACTGATATGATATGTTTTCCTGCTCTAAGCAAAACTCATGGACACTAATAATTTTTTCAGTATTTCCAGGCATTCGCAATTCATAAAGATAGAGCAATGAGCTACCACCCAGAAATCCTGGATAAACAGCCACTCCCTCTGCACAGGCTACCAGTACAGTACCTGGTCTAGTGACCCAGTGATCTTAGACCAGCTTGTTACATCATATGTGGACCACATACCCTCACAGCTATGGTAGCCTGACTTCTTTGATCTCCCAGGCAAACCACAATTTTTCTGGGAGGAATAGGGAAATATTAGTTGAAACTGTTACTCTATTCATAGAGGGTTATTCATAGAAAGAGAGAAACTAAAACACATGAGCCATGCCATGTGGCAGGTGCAGGGCATTAAAGCTAAGTAGAAACCTTGACTAAGTACAAGTCTTCCATCAGGCGTCCTTTCCCTGCAAAGTTTCTTTCTCTTGACTGTTTTCCAGCCCCATAATCTCTGCTTCAGTCTGCAGAAGAATTCAAAGCACGGTTTGTCTTTCAAGCCAGAGAGAAGACCTCAGTGCAGACTCTCAATAACCGGCCTGTCATAGCACAACAGAACCCCTCCTCTGAGATTTCAGGTTCCTTCCTGTCCTCCTGGAGCACAAATTCACCAGCATCCCATCTAATCAGTCTGCAGTGAGCCACTTCCCAGCAGATGCTTGTAAGTAGGAGAACAGTCCTGGGAAAGTCATCCTGCAGGCTTGGCTACTTCACAGAAGGAAATTTCCAGGGAGAAGTAATTTCCTGGTCCTCTTCCTGTCAGTAAAATAAGATTCCCTCAGCAATCGGTTATTGCCTCCCCACACTTAAATGAGGGTGAATATTTTTGGAAGGTCCATTAACCTCGCTTTTCATTAATGGCTTCCACACACTAAGTGGCTGGTATCTGTAGCTCTCGCACAAACAAACCATTTCTCACTATCTGTACGTAATATACAGCACAACTTAGAAACACAGGAAACAGGACTCTCTTCATCAGTTATTCCATGTAAATAGCAGGACCTTGAATGTGCCCAAAAGATATCTGCATGACTTGTTCTTGAAATCTGCCAGCGGTGGAGATCCCACAGTCTCCTCAGGTGAGGTGAGTGTTCTTCCCCAGTGCTTAACTTTCCTTACAATTACAATTTTTTTCCTAACATTTAACCCAAATCCCTCTTGCTATGACTCAAAGCTATTATTTCTTGTCCTATCCACATTGGGCTTGTCATACAGATTATTCACTTTCTCTTACATATCTCTCAGCTACTATCATTTCTGTCTCATTCTTCTTTACTTTTAGATAAAATAACTACAATACCCTCACTCTTCATTCAGAGGTCTTGCTTTCTGGTCGTTCTCATTCTCTTCTGACATCTGCTCTCCAAATAGTTCACATCTGCTTTTAAGGACAGTAGCCAAAAGCAGACACAGTACATCACTGGAAGTGTCACTGGTTGGAAGCAGAACTCAGATCATGGTTATGTTCTTCCTTCCTTGAGAAAAGGGTCTTTTATTTGGTTTAATCCACAGTGCATCTGCTCTTCTGGCTGTAAGGGGCTACTACCTAATGGCAGTTGGATTTTTAGCACACTGTTTAGGCAGTTAAGGAATGTCTTTTTAACATTTTTAGCATTTTAAATGCTCTCCAAGCAGTTCTTGCAGGATTTTGTAATTATTAGCATTTGCAATACAACTGTAAGGAAGAGAAATATTATTGTTGCCATTTCTCCAGTGAAGAGGTTGCAGGTCTGCAAAATGTACTTTGCAAAACTGTGTTTTTTCTTGTGCCTTGTGAGAAGAAAAGACATTGCTAGATTCTTCTGTACAGGGTTCTGCAGTGCATTTGAATTCTCTTCCACAAAACATGATTATTCAATGAGTGTGTTCATAGTGCAGATTTCTAAGCCAAGTCTCTTCTTAAGGGCTCTCAAAGATGCTTAACTGCAAGCTCATATGATTAATATTTTGTTCATTTCTGCATTTTCCATTTAAGTACCTAAGTTTTAGTCTTCCACATGCTCCAGAGAACTTTGCCAAATTCTTTTATCCCTCTTGGGACAGTTGGTCAAGGAGAAAGACAAGATGGCATCTGGAGAAGATAGGACCAGAAAAGAACCTGAGGGAGAGTCTTCAACACTGAGCAGATAAGCAGAAGCATCCATCTTTAGATCCTACCAGATCCAGAACATGGATTTTTTTCCAAGTTTTCTTAGTTTACAGTATCACTCTAATGCCAGTAAGCACCTGAAACCCACTTGTGTCTTACTTCTCTCTTGTGGCTGATCCACCAAAAAAAGTTAGTAATCTACTATTGTTGCTAGGTTTTCAATAGCTCAAACGACAGAGGTCTTCGTTCTGCAGCAGAGGTTTCCAGCTTCAAAAGGACTCATACAAATTAGAATAGTTCTGTCTAACCTCACTTCTGCCATGCCTAATTTCTTTTTCCTTTCCTTTTTAATCTTAATTTATGTGTTCTATGCATTATGTGAACAGATATGCATTGTAAAATGTGCTATGACATCAATTTCCAACACTGCTAGATTTTTTGCACATGGTGCAATCTGGTGCTGTAGTGACATGTTCTCATGTGACATAAATTGAAATCACAGTGGGTCATAATGCAGCACAACAGGTGCATCAAAATGTTTTAAATGGTTTCTATTCTTTTTTTTTTTTAAATCAAGTCAGAATCAAGAACAATGACAGCCATTAAATTAGTTCTGCGTAGCAGCTAGAAAGAGAGGATTAGGCAGACGATGCTTTTTGCTGTTTGCAATGGGGATGCAAAGGCAGTTGTGCAGTGTAAACCACAAATTTTTTTCTTTCATGTGCTGTGATAAAAGTAGTTTTCTTAGTAGTATAACATGTTTCATTAATACAATGTTTAAATAATTAAATACAGCAACTCTGGAGGCGATGGCCAAGATAAAAGTTTGTAGGCAATCTATTATTGTGATCAGACAGTACTTCTTAAAACCCGTGGAGATACAATTTACTAATTTAACTTCTGAAGTCAGTTGTTTAATAAACTATTACATTTTAATATGGTTTTTTTCTTGTCAGAGAGAATGATTCATTTCCCCTCTGTCAGTTGTTCCAGCTGAAGTTTTTAGTGGTTCCAGGGTGAGAGGGTTCTTGTTTGAATAGCGCTACTGTGCTGTTCCCTTTCTTGAGACATTACCACTGGAACGTTACATGAGTGATCTTTAGTGGTTATAATTATTTTGTAGGCAAAGTAACTGCCATCATTTGTGTCTTCAATATTGATATATTTCATTTGGTTTCATTCTGTTGGCAGAGAGTTAGATACTGGTTAAAGGGAATATATAATTTGTTGTACTAGGATTAAATGTATATTAGTATACTCTAATAATGGATGTCCCAGAAAGAAACTTGGCAAAACAATTAAATAGAAGGACTATAACAGTAGATAAACTAAACAATACCTTTGCTGCTGAGTTTTTCATAGTTTTAAAACCTTTCTTTGCTCCAGTTTCAATATGATCCTCTCAGTCATTTTCCTTTATTAAAAAAAAAAAAGCTTTTGTAAGAAACATATTCTTAAAAAAATGAAGAATGTGTTTCTATTTATTTGTTTCTCCCTTCCTATGAAGATTTTAGTTATGTAATGTTGGGGTGTAGGTTTAGTATTGCCTGCTGGGCTCCTTCCGCAAGTTGCTGCCAACTGATAAAACAGTGTTAGAGACAGACTTGGTGATCAGTCAGATCATTCTCCATATGCCCATCCATTACTGATAGCAATCGAGGGTGGTGGACATTTCCAGGCTACTTGTGCATAGAACAGCCCGGGGAGCAAAGACCAGGACAGCAGCCCCCGCTGTGCCTTGTGCTGATCGCTGCAACTCACCTGCTGTGGGGACTGTCATAGTGCGGGGAGACAGGTCTGTGAAGATTAGGGAGCAAGGGCCTTTCCGCAAGCATTTGCTTATCACTAGCCTTGGTGACACGTGGGATTATTTGTGGCCAAGTCCTTTACCACAGCACTTACAGTTCTGAGATAAAAAGCAGGCACCAGAGTCCCCACCGCCTCTCCAGCTGAGATGGAAATTGGCATTATTTGAAATTCAAGGAGTTTTTACTGTACACAGGAATAATCCAAATGTGGAACGGGATTTGTTATTAACTGTAAATCCCCTTTCGCCTAAGAAAACTAGAGTAAATGCAGGAAATAAGCTCCCGTTTATATACCATAGAGACAATGCTCCATTGTCACTTATATTTTAAAGTCACAAGCAAAAAGTAAATGGAAAGTGGGAGCAAATATCAAGGTGTCAGTGGCATTGATCCTTCCACAGTGCAGTCAATAGAAATTTTGTAGCTTACTTGCAACCAATGAAAGACAGCTTACATACACGGGATATTTGATGGTTTATTATTTAGAACATGTGTTAGTCTGTACCCAAGTCAAAAAGGGGGGGAAAGACTTCACCTCTTTTTTTACTATTAACTCTACAAATTTTGTATTTATTTACTCTTTATATTGCAGTATTTTAATAAACTTTTAAATATTCTTCAAACACACAAGTAGGAACCTATGTAAGAGTAATTCCAAGAGTACATTTCCAGACTGCCTGAAGTTCATTGTTACTAGGTACTTATGAGACAAGCAAGATTTTAAAAAGGAGGTACAAACAGAATCTCATCACAAATACTACAGAAATTTTGCTCAGTCCAGCTTAATGCCATTATCATCAGGTTTCCCCTCACCAGGGAGCATTCCCAAAAACATTACTATTCTCCCACAGATATGTGCATACTCTCAAACAAATAATAACTTTGCTTCCTTGCATTTATTTCTCCTTTTAAATTTTATTTAGGACAGCATTTGCCTGGGGTCCTACATGGCAAAAGCCATCCTGGCTCTCTCTGTATCCTGACAGAATTAACTGCAGATATAGTGTATGTTATCAAACCCACATAGCCATTCTGGTCTCTAAAAGCAGTCCTCAGCATTGCCCATTCCACTTTTCTATCATTTGTGTTCCAATTAATTTCCCTTTTGTTTGACAGTCTCATAATTTCAGCCTTACAGAAGACCATAGGCAGAATGCACTTGCTGTACAATTTTGGCTTCAGGATAAGGTGGATCTTTTCTGTAAGAATCTGCACAAGTTACTGAACACCCCCCTTCCCACAGTGATATTATTTTCTCTCTGTTTTGGACACTATCTCAAACTCTCTGACCCAGATAGACATTTTCTTCCAACACCTAAACTGCATGCACTGGACTCGTACTGAATAAATCACACTGAGCATTTGTGTCCTAGGAATATTTGTCAATACCACTGTTGTCTTGTTTGGCATGGTTTTATTTTACTTCTTGTTCCTGTGACTCTGCAGAACTGTGGGCATGCAACCTGTTGCATGCTGCAAAGAGTACAAACCTATGGTTATTTTAATATTATCTCTATTAGAATTTACTTCCTTGTTATGCCCTATGTGTTCTAAAAACATGTTTTCTTCATAGGAGAATGTAGATGCAGGGAAAAGCTAGTTTGCTATCAACATGCTAGTTAGTGTGAATGTCTGCCAAATTAGATCTCCCTCTTTTGCAAACTGACTTTGGATATATACACACAATTTTAACAAACTCCTATACCTTGCATGTGTAATGCTAGAGGTATTTGGTGTGTATACAATAGCAAAATCTTCCTTGTTCTTCACATAAGAAACAATAGTGTTCTTGATACCTATGCATCACTTTTAGCGTGATGGTATCCTGGGCACTGGCATAATAGAAGCATCAGATAAAATAATAATACTCAAATGATGTTTGCAAAGTTGAGCTCGTAAATGTCAAAGGTGATTTGAAGTGGACAAGAGTGAGTCTTAACAAATCAAGTAGGGGCTGCTGGCAATTGTTTCTCTTCTCAGTTCTCTTATTGAAACTAATATTGGACAAATTGAAAGAGTGATTGCCTTAGAGCCTTTGCAATGTCTTCACCAATCTGTTGCCCATTTCCATAAAAAATGGGAGTGAAAATGGCAGCTGACTTCTTTTGACCTCTCTCAATTTCACAGGAGCTCCTGTCGGAGGACTGAAAAAGCAGTTTTTCAAACAGACCATTATCTTTCATAGCAAGTTAGTCGACAGAGAAATTGAAAAATACCAGTCAAATAATCTATTTAAGCTTGGTCTTTCTGTATGCACTATGATGTGAATGGAAGCAAACGAGCAACAAAAAAAAAATAGAAAAGATTAAAAAAACAAAAAAAAAACCAAACAAAAAAAAACCCAAAAAACAAAAACCCCCAAAAAATCTCAGCCTCAAACTGAAAGGGGATGAACAAGAGGAGTTAGCTTCTTTAACAGGCTTTTTTTGCTTTGTTTTGTCAACTTCTTCTTCTGCCCCTCTGTCCTTATGATTTGATTGTCAGCATCATAGCAAGATAAGATGCTACCCGGAGAGCCTGAATCATCCTTATCTTCCTGGCTAATTGGTTTCTACCCTGATAGAATCATGGACCAATGGGTCTTTTGCTCCACTTGACTTGCTAACTCATTGTCTTTCCATCTAGTATCTTTCCCTAGGTTCACCAAGGTGTCACCACTTTCTTTCCATAAAGTAGTTGCAGAAACAACTGCTTCTTCTAAGATTTAGAATCATGAATTTTTTCTTCTTAGAAACTTGCAATCCCACTAAAGATTCTCTTCTTTACAAAGGCCAAGACACATCTTCCATGCCTATGAGAGGTGTGCTGATGCTTAGTTTCTCTCAACATTGTCTGTAACCAACAACAGAGATACTCATTTCCCTTGAAAGGAAGTTAACCAATCCAGTACAGAATTTACTCTTAGGAATTTTGTTTCTCTTCTTATTCTCCTAACCTTCACTTGTCTTTCAAGTACCTTAAATTAGGCAGACAACAGGGGAACCCTTAAACCCTCAGGACTGTATTCTATGCTGCAGCTCACTAAGCCTAACTGGGACTACTCAGCAAATACCAGAATGCACCAAGTAAACAGCTCGGACCCTATTTCCACCTCATCTGTCTTCCATCAGGCTGATTCTTTCTGCCTCAACGTCATGTTGCTCAAAGGTGTCAAAACCCTATAGTTGTCTCTTGCCTCCCACATCTTCCAGCTTCTTTTATCCACTGTCAGATTAACTGTGGGGTTTCAGAGGTTCTCTCACAACTGTCTCTAGCTATCACTCTGCTTGGTTTTCAAGTTCTAACCTTCTCTGACTGCTGTTTAGTCACTAATCTATTCTTGTCTTTGGGACATAGATATCTCTCAGTCTCCTTTCACAGAAACTAGGCACTTCATACAGAAAATCATGATTTCATCGGAGAAAGGTGTTTAACCTTTTTTTGAATCAGTCACAGATGATTCTTCTTGGTTTAGTTTCATGGCTAGAGGTGCCCAGGTGCCCTTTCTTAAAATTTCATTTGCTTCTAAACATAACCTTTCCTGCTGTGAGACTTAAAAAAGACATATTATTCATCTTTAGAATATCTTAACTAAGGAATTTGTCTGAAATTTCAAGGTTAGAGGGCTGTTGCTGGAAATAAGACTTATCTGGTAGTGAGTTCTGGGTTATTTAATGTAATGTGATTGCTGTATCAGAAGACTCCTTAAAAAAACAGATGCAGAGTTTTTCAGCAACAACAAAAAAAATCATGTTTCTTATTGTGGGACTAGAAAGAAACAATTTAGACTTTGGAGAATTCTACTCACTTTTTTGCCTTCTTCCATTGTGAATCTTCGCCGTATTTAATTTAAGACACAAACGTACCAGAGTTAGTCAGACGAAGAGTACCAGACTCATTTGGTTTCTATCAGCAGTAATAGGATAGAGCCAGGGAAGGAACTCTGTGAACAACAAAGACACTAAAATAGCAAACCCAGAGACAGTTACAGCTGCTGTTCTAAGACCCATTGGAGGTAAGTTATTTACTGACCATGTTATAAAGTTATAATGCCACAGCAGCAGCTCAAGTTTTCTGCAGAGCTGTCCTGATTTCCAGCGAGTTGTTGTGTTACATGGTTGTTGTGCTACAGCAAAACAGTTCTCTGTAACTGGCAGCCATTAGGTGATGTGCTGCAGCTGAGTCAGACCATTTCTTTGGCTCCTGACTTCAGAAAAGTTGATCTTCATGAAGGTGCAAAGTTACATCACTGTGGTTATATGTGCCAAGCTCAAAAGTCGACCCATATTTTGCCAGTTTTCCCCTACTGTGTGGCTTTTCTCCAAATGATTGTTTTATTTTAATTTATTTTATTTTTATTTTGTTTTTTTTTTTTTTGGACTTTAGGACACCAGGGTTATCCAACTACTAAGGGATAATATAACCAGATTAAACACAGGTTCCAACAAATAGTATTCTCCCTTAAAAGCTTAGGTGTTGTGGATCTACAGAATTTGCAGACTGAATATCATTATTTCACTCACAGACAACCTTCTATTCCCACAAGGCTGTAATATTAACCTCCTGCTCTTCTGTCTGTGCTTTCTAAACTCAGACTTTTTTCCCTCTACACTCCCCACAGTGATTCTGAGAATGGCTCAGTTCTGATCAGAGATTCTTACTAGTCAAAATCTAACTGTGGCAATACATTTTCATAAAGATGTGTCTAAACCTAAACCTGACCATGGTTTTTATTTCTGCAATTATTAGTTCACTGCATGATGCAATGCATGCATATTTCATACTTATTTACTCCAGAAGAATGGAGTGAAACAAAACATAATATACCTTTTATCTACATTTGTCAGTCCTTTATCTTGTGCAAGATTTAAATATCAGAGAGTGATTACTAGTGATATGCAGATCCCCTATAAAAAGCTTCCTTGATATTTAAGGCAAGAATCAGGACATAGTCTTTACTTTCATTGCATCCAAGTTTTTGATCTTAGTGTTTGGTTTTCCCTCTAGAATCTCTTCTGCATTCACAAAGGAAGACACAAGATTTTTGTGTAAGTGGATAACGGTGAGGATAAAACAGGACTGCGTTAACTACTGCAAGCAGCTGGGCTGACCAAATCGTGCCTTCCAGGACAGGTCCATTCTGTGCCTTTGCAGGTGCTGGGAAGTTAAAAATGGCATAGTTCACCTCTTGGACAGGCATGGCATTAGATTTCAAAATCTTCATCCTCAGTAAGAAACCAGAATAAAAGGGCATTGTCGCAGACAGCAGCATGGGAGGTAGGGCTCAGAGTGCTTGGAAAGTGAGCTATCTTTGAAAAAGTATTCATTGTGACCTACTGTCCTCTTGCTCCGTTTGCAAGGCTGTGGTCCAGCAGGTTTGCAGTCTCCAGGGTCATAAGTCCACATACAGAGACATTTTTCTTCCATCCCAGCAGTTCTCTCTCTGGAAAAGTATGATTTTTGCACAGTTCCTCAGCTGATACAAGGGAAGTGGCTGATGTTGAGTGGTAATAAATTGTGACAGTGTCCTGGCCAAGGAATGACTCATTCCCAAAGCTTGTGAAAGGGTGAGCAGGCAGTATCCTGCCCGCCCCAGAGATGGGAACAAACAGTGCTGACCATTTGGGGTACGAGATAGGCCTCCCCTTCTGTCTGTCTGCAGGAGCCATGGCTTGCCTCAGACACAGCTTTGAGTACTTTAAGCTGCAGTACTTTGTGGGCGACAGGCTCTTTTCCAAAAAGTCTTTCTCACACAGACATCTCGCCTTTCTAGTCATGCCACCCTTCTTTTTTCTATTCTCAGAGTATTCTTTTTTGGGGGTTCAGTGGAAGCACAGCAATCCCCTGAATGTGACCTTTATAAAAGATGGGAGAAGGGTAAAAAGTACTTCTTTTTAGTGTGTCCTTTACATTGTCACTGTGATTAATAAAGAAACAACAGCCACTGAGCTTTCTCACTTTTATCTTTGTTTTATTTTTAATTTTAGCAGTATCAAATCATGATACTCTCCCCCTTTTTCACAAAGACTTTCTAGGGAACTTTGCAACTGGCAGTATTCAGAGCACTTTCTCAAAGGGCTGACTCTTTTTCTCATGTGTAAGTCCTGTAATTGCTTATGAGGAAAAAAAAATTAAAGAGTATGATTCAAATGTCCCAACCTCCTGTCATTAAACAGCTTCCAATCTTTTGTCCCTTTTGATGTCATAATCCTAGCAGTTCTCCAAACTCTTGGGGACTTGTCTAGGGAAAACATGAAAATCAATACCTGAAAAACAAACGGGTTTGAAGGACAGAAACTAAATTTTTATGGTTTATTTATATGTTTAAACGAGACAAATAAATGCATTGTATAAGCACAAACATATATAACAGTTTTAAGTTCCTCTGTACCCTGCTGTCTTCAAGGGGCAATGAAGAGGCAGTTTTAGTGTACTAGTTAATAGCACAGACTGATTATCAGAATTCCAGATATTTTTTCTATATTATCTTATGTTTTGGGGATTTTTTCTGTACTTATAGATGTATATCTGACATATTATCAAATGCTGTGTAAAATTTCATAGATCTGAATTGCACTTTCAACTTGCCAGTCGTGTCAACTCTAGATATGAATTTTTTTTTCCTCCTGTAAAACCTTGCTTTTAAAATATGGATATAAAATAGCAATTAGAGTGCTGTGTCAATTAGTGTCCACTATTTCAACCTGCTGCTTTCCCTTAGAGCAGCTTATACATTACACTCTATTCATGCTGTGGAACTACCATGCCCTAGAATGAATACAAACTAGGGATAAAAAGCTTTTTGTTTCAAGGCTCTACAAATGTGGAATCAGTTACCAGTTGATTTAAGAACAATTGAGAGCTTTTCCTGTTTTAAGATGGAACTGAAACAATACTTCATGATGACTAGAAGTTGTTGTAATTGTTTTAATTGATGTTATTCTAGAGTTATCTTGAATTATTCTTTATTTATATGCATTTGTTTATCACAGGTCATGCTTGAAAATGGGCTTTCATCTCAATTTGCATAGTCAGCTAACAAATATATGTATGTATGTGTATCAGCTACACTTGTTTATATTTGACAGCAAAACCATATGTATTCTACATCTATTTCTTGCCTTTATGTTTGTGCTATCGATTAAGACATCTGAGTTTGATTTCAGCTTGACTTTTAAGTTTTCAGGAAAACCAAACAAGTATGTATCTAATAATATCAGCCAAATTATTGTTTGGCTCACAGAGCACAAATTAAGTTAAAGCACTGAGCACATATAACTGTGCTTTATAAAGCAGTTCACTCTTTATTTGCAGGGCTTTACTCCTGTACTCTGTTGTCTTTTAGCAGCATTACCATTCAGAAATTATTTCTGTATCTCTAAAGGCAAATGATGTATTAAAAACAATGATAACATCACTTGTAGAGAAATCCAGTCTGGCGTCAAGTATTTATTTTCATAGCTGATAAAGTAATGGCATGTTTAATTTACACTCTCTGTGAATGATAAATATCTATGTAAGTATTGGTGCCTGTCTTTAAATATCTAGCAAGTAAACTAGCCAATATACAAGAGGAACAGAGAGGAAGAGCAAGTCATTATTTCATCTGTTTCATTTACAAACTCAGGAGTCACAAATGTGCAGCTGGGAAATGTGTTTGTCTCAAAGCTTCAAATCTGTGACATGTTAATTCATAAATAGTTGCAGTCACATGGTCTTCCTCGAGGGCATTAGCTCAGTATTCCCCGTACAGTACACTCACTTGTAATAGAAAAGAGTGGACAAAAGTGGTTTTCATAAATCAGATAAAATTGATCAATAAATCCTAAAGATCTTTCATTATTTCTAACAGAAAATGAGCTTAGTTATGTAAGCAACATTTTTTAAAGTTGAATGATCTTTGGAAACTGGCAGGTGAGGAAATAAAAGGCAAGACTACATTATTTTTGTTTTATGGAATCTGTCAGCTAAATGTTTCATAGTCCTGGACCAAAGAGTGCTCTGACTTGCATCCCATGCTACCCATGGACGACCTTATATCCAGATACTAAATCCTTCCATTAAACAAGAGCACTTTTCTGTTGTTACAATCATATGATAACATCGCTTGTGTCATTGTCTAAATGCAGCTGTTTGCAAAAATATAGGCTTTTTCCCAAAAAATGTTGTCTTTGGTACTCTGACTGCAGAGTGAACAATACAGTATGAAAGGAACCTGAAGGAGCCGTTAGGGTCCATTGTGTCAATCCAGCTGCTGCACATGCATATTAAGTCCACATTTCAAAATGCTTGTGAAGCTTTTTCTGTTTGTTTTGTTTTGTAGGCCATTTTTAAGCATTCATAATTCTTCCATTTTTCTTGTTAGGATACATAAACCACTCTGAGCTAGCCTTTGGAAAAATTACAATTTTAATTGAAAGCCACTTTAGCAAAAAAAAAGTTATATTTTCTTTTTCTTTTTTACAACAGGTGAAATTTAGAAAAAAAATCACAAAGATTTGGTACAAAAAAAATTTTTCAATTGGTTACTAAAATAAGCATCTTGTCTCATCTGAGAGCTGGTTGTCAGGTTCTAGTCAGCTTTGGATTTAGTCTCCTGAAAGTAGGAATTAGAGTGGAAACCTAACTGACCCTGACTGTAGCTATTATTGTTCAAACCACCAAAAACTTCTCTTTATAAGAAGAGTGTTTTGTTCAAATATCAGATTAATTCGCTGTAGACATATGTTTGTCAGCCAAAATTTCATATTTCTAATAATTCATTTGCTAGAATACTTTGAATTCAGAGAATCAATCTTGTGAGTGTAGCATAAGTACAGTGTTACAAATGAGAATGCCAAATTTAAACTGTTTAGTCTGGGAATTTATTGCTGGCACTGGAATGGTTGTTGGCAGAACACGTCCATATAGGGGGTTCATTCAGCTTCTTCATTTCCAGTCTATGTCATTAAGCAGTGGTTTGAGGACACAGTATTTCAGTGCAGCAGACAACAAAAACAAAAACATACCCGCTATTCCTTTCTGTTAATTGTATATTCGTACCCCTGAATTTTGGCTTAAGTATTAATCTAGTTTGCATTTATACATGGGAATTGCTTAGAGTAACTTGTAAATTTGTAATTTGTAAACAAATTTGTAAATTTGTCAATAAAAATGGCCATTGTCTTGGATTTTGATACTAGTCCTAATGCTCATTTTGCAGCATGCAATGGTTGATATTTTAACAGCCCAAGCTGAAGAAAGCGTGTTGATCCAGCAGGTAGTATTGGGCTAAGGGTTTTGTGTTCCTGAAAGAAATTTACTTTAGCATTTGCCATGCTCCAAGCAAAGAAAGTGTATGCTTAGGGTATAAACTGTGCTTTTACTAGTTAATGGAAAGTATGGAGGTGAAGGTTCAAAAGGGCTTTATAGACAAACCTTACCCTTGCTTGCCGCATGCTGCAGAAAAGGATAAGGCACAACCAGTCACTGCTTAGACACAAGAGTCACCCTGTGTCTGAAAGGCATGAAAACTTCTGTTTCCAGCTGACACCTAAATGCACACCAGTCACCGGCTGCTCTGAGGATGGGAAATGTGGTCACATCTCTAAATGCATAAGATGGATACATGTCAGTATTAATTAAAGCCTGGAAAACACATCTCTTCATTTTCTCTTTCAGATCAAGACAGGAATTACAGATGGGGGAAAAAAATTCACAATAGCAAATAAACCTCTCATTGTACTGCACAGGGTCAGAGAATCAGAGTGCTGTTTACCAGCAAACATACCCCATGCAGGTCGTTCAGCCCAATATTTTTTTCTCCTTCCCTAATGCATTGTGTCAAGAGTGATTTCATTAAACTTAAAACATTGCTGATAGATAGACATTAAGTCTGGCCTTAAAATCCTGCCATGAAGGTGGTTCTGGAAAACTTCTTGATGGTTTGCTCCATGTCCTTATTCTTCTTACGGTCATAAAGTTTTTTCCAACATATTATCTATGTTGCAGATGAAATCCATTACTTCTTGTTTTGTCCCCATTGACTAATGAGAACAATTGGTCCCTTTCTTATTGGTAACACCCTTTTATGCAATTATCAAGAGTTATTTTGTCTCCCTTTTGGTTTCTCTTCTCTAGCCTGAACACATCACAACCTCTTAAGCTTCCTTCCAGGCCTTGTTTTTAAAATCTTTTATCATTTTGAATGTCCTTCTCTTACGTCCTTTTAATTTGCCTGTATCCTTTGAAAAATGTGGTAGCCCAAACGAAATGCGTCTCTCTGGATGAAGCTCAGCTGAGCCAAACAGAGTGGAAAAACTGTCTTCCTTGTACCAGACATGATGCTCCAATTAACGCAACCTAGGGCAGGGTTTGTCTTTTCTGTGACAGCATTGTCTTTATTGCTTGTTCAATATATTGTCCATTATTACTCCTACTCCTTTCACTGCAGTTTTCTGATATAACTAGTTTTATCTGTAACTTTGATCTTTCCAGTCTTAAGTTGTTCCACCATCTGCTTTAAGTTTCCATATAGCCACATATGCTTCCCATCTTCATACTTATTTGTATGTGGCTTTTCCTGATCTGAATCTTTGTCCTAGTGCCACCAAAGTGCCCTTAGCCATCGGAGTAATTTTGCTATATCATTTGTGGGATAGACTTGTTCCAGTAGCTGAATTCTTTCATCAGCAATACCAAAGCTGCATCAGATGCTTTTCTCCATAAAATCTCAGCTATTGCTACTATGTATGTAGGGATTAAAAAATTATACGTATACATGTTATTTCCTTGGAAAAGGAATACTTCATTGCACGTAGCTAATCAATGATCTATGAAAACAGCGAGGAGGCGAGAATGTAATTATGCAAAACACAAATTTTCTTATTTGCATGGACTTCTGGTATTTTGATGTGGTACCTCTTTCCACCTTGATTATAAAAGCAAATATTCAGCAATCTACTATGAACTGGAATTTCAAAACTTCGTTTCAGAAACCTGGACAGGTGATGTTCCAGAACTGGGATATGCATGCATTCCCAACCCATCTGGGAGGCAGGCGGGAGGGAATGCAGCCACCACTGAATTCTAACCCATTGACTTTGCAGGACTAGCTACTTCCAGTAAATAAAAGCCTTGGGAGACTGCTTTGTGTTGTAACTGCTACAGTACTACTCTTTCGAAACCCAGATTCGGGGAGATGCAGCTCAAGTTTTCAGGGCTTCTCTTTCTTCAGCAGTAAATGTGGAAGACTTCAGAGGCCCAGAATGGACCAAGGAAATATTCTTCAAATTAGATCTTTAATAGAACAATATTTGTCAGCTTTGGGGGAAAAATTCAGGTTCAGTATACTGATATTTTTTCTCAGAATATATTGTTTTGTTAGGAACTCTGTTCACACCCTCACAAAGACTTCTGAAGTACCTTTGTTTATCTACACACATCTGAATCTTTCTAGGGGTTTTCATGGTGTTTTTGCTGCAGAGGAGAGCTCAAAAGTTCCTTTTACTCTTACTTACCTTTTATTTCTTTTACTCTTTATTGTTCATGAAAGAATGCTCTTTGCTCTTGCTGGGCTAACAAAGATTTATACTCTTTATTCATTTCCTTTCCCCTCCTAACATGAACCGGAACAGTTTGCCTTACTCAGATTTCCAGAGGTATGTCTACCTCCCTTGCTCAAAATGCATTCCCAGGAGCAGACAAGAGCTCATTGTGCCTGCACGCAACCCACACCAGGGCCTTGGGCAGCCTGCCCAAACATGCCTGGCTGGCTCCTAACCACCTTCTTACATATTAATACCACCTAAGAATGCCCTGTGTGTTTGGGCTCACGGGATGTCGTGTGTGCTAAAGAAGCATTTTCCGCCCAGGCATTCGCTGTGTGCAGAGCTGGGTCCAGCCCGGGTGACAACCATGGGGCACCCCTCAGAGAAAGAGCTATTCCTCTTCTCGGGGTAAAATGGCATTGCCCGCACAGTCAGTTTAAGGCGTTTTAGAGGGAGGAGTAGGATACCCAAAATATGAGAATTTTCAATGTATTATAAATGTCTATACTTATACATGTTAATATTTAAAACAACATACATTTCTAATGGAGGAGGATTAATAGGGAAAGAGAGAACTTCTTCTTTTTTCTTTTTATTTTCATTTTTTCTTTTTTTTTTAGTCTTGTTTTTTCCCTTTTTCTTTCTCTTTTTTTTTTCTTTTTCAAAGGAGAAAAAGAGAAAACAAAACCTGTCTTGCTATATTCTCACTCTGGAAGTACAAAGCAGCACTGAGATTTCTGTAAGAAAATGTTGATAACTCCATATGGAAGAAAGTCCACTTAAACAATGACTTTGAACAGGCCACATGCTGAGACAGTGACACTAGGTTAGTGTAGCTATCCCCTGTAGCACAGCTGTAACTTATGCCAGCAATAAAGCCTTTCTGACTGTGTGTTATTCCCCAATTCTGAAAGCAAAGAATTTTTATCCATAACAGTACTTTTAGATTAATATTGTTGCTTAAACATTAAAGCTTCTGCAGCGTAGCATTTAGCAGCATAGTTAAAATTAAAACCATGAATAAACACCCCACCTCAGATTGACATTATGTTACGAGCCACTCCTAATACAGACCTGACCATTATTTTACCACTGCCTATGCCACTAACATTGCCTGTAGGAATAAAATGTTTGCCTGTACAGTGGGTCTGTATTTCAGACCCAGTTCTCCCAAATGAGAGCGGGAATCAAACCCAATGTACTGAGTCATGGTAAAGATCTTTTCAAGCCTGAGAAAAGTGTAACTCGCAGAATAAATTACTGTACACAACATTTGCTTTTGGGCCAGTTAGCCGGTTACCGCTTTGCAAGAATCATTCAAGTGCTCTTATCTCCTCTTCTAAAAAGCTTGCTTTGACGTGTTCAAACATTAGCTGCTTGTTACAGGAAGACTTACTTTCCAGGAATACAAAGATTCAGTCTTTCATCAAACTTTTCTTAGTGGTACATTTACTCTCCCTGAAAAAATTGTTTCTGTTGATATAGTTCGACTACACTGAAGAAGAAGAAAAATTTCAGTTCTGAGCAGATGGTTAGGATGACTGACTGCAAGCCAGGGCTAAAAAATTACTAAATATTGCTTGTGTTAAGAGCACTGTAATTTCTCTATATATCTAGCTTATGATTCTTTAGCTATTTTTTTCCTCCTCAAGAAAAATAGAAGTTAGGAACTATTTCAAGATGTTTTCTCTTTTTCTTTTCTTGTTTTATTTTAACGATGTTTTCACTATCTTTTATTTATCATAGCATTTTCCAGCAACAGGAGGACCACAAAAAAGTTTTGTTCCGTGATGTGGGAAGTAGTTCTCCAGAAATGAGACCAAGATAGAAATCTCCCTCATATTATGAGCATACAAGAAAAGACTCTCAAGAGTCTCAAACTTCTCTTCATTCTCAAATATTTCTTCTCACTGATTTTAGACAGCTAAAGGTTTAAGTCTTTATTGCTGTCACTTTTGGAAGTTTCATTCTTAACATATTAGGACTGATGAATAAGGCATGGGACATTCCACAATATGCCAGCTGGGGGATTATGCAGCTGGACAAAATTATCCCCATTAGTTTAGTTTTTTTAAATGATAAACCTTGTTGTAGCTGAGAAATAGAGACATTATGGGACATAAATAGGGACATAATAGGACAAAATAATTCCATAAAAATAATGTTTTAATTTTGAACAAATGTGCCTTTAGCCAGAACGTTTGTGAAATGTCTTGTGATTGTGATTACTGCAAAATGGGAATAGAAAGTGATTTTTGAATTCTGAAATATGGTGATTCAGAATAAGAAATCTGACTTTGAGTTACTTGCACTCAGAGAAACACAAAATGCGATGTGTTCTGCTCCAGCTAACCAACACAACAATATTGAATGCCAAACCTTGAATATCAAGCACTTGCAATGAAGTTCTCATAAATGATACATCTTCATTCAGGGAATGATTCTGAATAATAAATCTAAGAAAGTCGTAAATTGCTCTCATATAATTCACAAATAGAAAAAGGAAATGAAGTTTGTCTAACAAAGTATTTGGAGTGAACTATACTTCCAGCAGCTACCTTAAATCCCTAATCTGTATTTTCTAAAATTTGTATGGGATGTCTTCTCTAAAGATTTTGCAATATAATTACCTAGATCAGTCATTTCCCTGACTGATCATCTATGAATCTGATCCCCAGCTGAATCATCTATGGCAGCATGAGAGTGCTTATGTACTCCTGGACAAGACTGCTTTGTACACCTTTTCCTTATGCCACTTCCATATTACCTTTCTAAGCAGATTTGTCACCTGTTCTGGGAGACACTGTGGCCTCCATTTCCTTCAGTGACCTAAAATAATTAAGAGCTAAATCTCCTGTCTTCAAGGACTTTTGCATAATCTGAAATTTATGCACACAAGTAGTTTCATTGATTTTAGTGGGTCTATTAATGGGAGTACATTTAAGAAAACTTATTTGAAGTTTTGGGCTTTTAGGAGATTTGCCTTCTAACGTTATGTGCTTCCTACTTTATCGGTAAATAGATTGCTATTGCTAAGCAATGTCTGAAACATACACCACTAACCAAAGGACCTAGGAATTATGTATAATAAAAATCCTCAATAAAATTAACTGATTTTGCTTGCATTTATATAATTATTTTCAGTTAGATGTTTGTGATCTAGATGAAAACATATTAAATCAGAAAAAGACACCGCGTGTTCAGATTTTCTTTTGCTTTTGAAGGGTACTTTGGTCAGATTCCCAAAAAAACCTCAGCATTTCATTGCAGATTACAGAGGTGCTTGGTAGTAAATTTGGCTCTGAGCATTACGAAAAATTGTGTATTTTTCCAGCCATTTGTGGAAGTAACACTGACACCAGAACAGGTATAAATGAGGATGGCTGTAATGCATTTCATTGCTTGTAACCTATACAGACAGCACTGGAGTGCAGCAGTCAGCTGAAGGAGCTGGCTTTTGGAAGGGAGATGCAGAAGGAAAATCTAAATGGGTTAGCTGTTAAGAACAAGAAGCTTTTGATTTAAGAAATATTAAAAGTGAGTTCCTGGATTTTATTCCTGACCCACGCCCAATTAATATATTTTCCAAAACCATGACACTGTATTTGCAGGATTTATTTAATATTAATGGGTGTATTAAAGGGATATACCAGTACCTGTAAGATGCTTTTAATTTTTTTTCTCAGGTTTTTGTTTCAAAAATACAGAAGCTGCTTCTGACCTTGATCAAAACTGCTTTTCTTCAGGAAACAGTGCAAAATATCTTCTTTTCAAGGCGAATGAATTTGGGGACTGGTGAGAGAGAGAAAGGTAATATATGCTAGAGGAAGTGCCAGAATTTGAAATGGAAATGAACCTCCAGCATAACATGCATTTTGATATTGCTCATACAATCATTCAGAACTTGTATTTCTTCATTTGGATGCATAAAAGTAGTTAAAAATGTCTGTTACAAGTCTTTTCTTCCTGCTACTTTTACAAATTTCTTGGAAAGAGTATTTTCAAAGTTATCTTATGACTCTTAGAAATTTCTGCTTCTAGGAAATCTCACACAAAGATAAGCTTATTTATTAAAAAAATTCACCAATTAAAGAAAAAATGTTTAGAATAAATTATTTCTTTTCATTAGGGATTTTTGCAGAAAGATCCAAGTATCTTATCCCAAATCTACGCAAAAAGTTTATTTTTCTTCCAGCAGCAAAGTTCATCTGTTCACTTACTATGATAATTATATAAATATTTAATCACCAGACAAATTACTGTAAAGGACTAGGCTTATTGTAAGAGAATAGTTATCACCTATCTGTTAAAGTATTTAATTTGAAAGAGTTTTTCAATAAAGTAAAAAAACCACAAAAATCACTACAAGATTTTCTTACTGTGCACACATATGTTTCATAAACTAAAGGATTGCCTTTCATGCACTTAAATTCTGATTTTAAAAACCCCAAACTATTTACACATTATCTCCTGGTTCTTTAGATGAAGTACTGAACAAAGAGTATTGAGACCCTTCCCAAGAGCTTGACCTTTCCCCCTGTGATCTAACCTTGCTTTTCTCTCTTTTCTTCTTTTTAATAACTGCATGGACACCATTTACTGAATACAAGAGGAATAGCTTACATAAGGACACATAACCCAGGACTCATTTTAATATTCATGAGGTCATTGGCGTTATTAAAGAAATTCAAGTAGGTAGTGAACACTGGATTGCTTTCCTCCACCATATATCTTTTATCTGGCTGTTAAAGTGAAGCGTTACTAATGCAGTTTTAGCTTCTCCTTCTTTGGAATTGAACTCTTTGGTGGACATGTAATACATGCTCTAGATTCTCCAGTGTGCGTACCTACATTAACAACCACAACTGTTTAGAGTTGCTACCAGGGTCCTAAAGAGATGAGAGTTCCCAGACCCAGCAGGTTAGCTTTGAACTCACTGAAAGGAAGAAACAAATAAAGTTGTCCTCTCAAGTCAAATTCTAGAGGCTTATTTCCCACATCAGATTTTTTTTCAAAACTGCTAGGAAAGGCCAGATTTAGGTTTCAAAAACCACGAGGTAAAAAGGAACCCCTTATTGTTACTGGGGTATTTTTCTGTACAAATCTTGACATTTTCCAATTGTATCTCTCTACAAAATAAGAGATAATTTTAGGAATAAAAAATACAATTACTACATGAAAGGAAACAACATTCAAATGTTGTTAATTAAGTGAGGGAGTGGATGTCAATGTTAATGTGTAGGTACATAAAAAGAACCTTATTTTGCAGATGTATGACAGGGCTCCCTGAAGAACATGAGTTTTTCTATATTAATTCCATGGTAGTTGAAAGCTACATAATCAAAAACACCTTCTAAGTTTGGCAGAAATTTAACATTGGCTGTTTAAAATAAAAGGTCTGTATGGAAAGTTCAGTTTTGTTTTGTTGGGTTTTTTTTTTTCCCCTAGGGCGATTGTGGTGGAGGAAATATTTTTATCCAGGCCTCAGGAAACAGTGGTCTGGCTGCAGTGGTGCGGATGGTTACATGAACAGAATTCGCTCAGGGCAAAGCCTGCCATCACTTAATCTGCCCCCAAACTCCTGGACTGCAACAGCTAACGTCAATATGGAAATATCCTCACCTGGAAATAAACTGTGAGGATGGGCTGTGGAAGCTGCTGCCCTGAAACAGCCCTTCAAGCTCAAGTGAGGTGAGTCAAAAACGTGCAAGCTATTGGTGTGTATAAGCAGAATCATACTGAGTTATAGTTCAAACAAAAAATCTATGAGAGACCATCACATACCTCTCTAATACAAATGGACTAAAATGACAAGAAACATAGTTTTCTGATTAAGTCTTTGTCCTTTTCAGGTGAATACTTACAGCAGAAGCAATGTGGCATCCTGAAGTTTGCAAAAATCCTGCAGATTTTCTGAAGGTAGTTTTACCAATTTTCATTCCTCTTTTCAGGACTTTCCAGACATTTCTCACTGGCCCCTTCTAATACAAGGAAGTCCAGTTCCTATTCCAGACCTGAAAATTGGTGTACATAAATCTGTAGATCTATCTGGGTTCTTCTGCTGTAAGTCTGCCCATTCTGAACGCCTTACAAACTGGTTGTCTTTTTCTTGGCTTCTTTAGAAAATATGGAATGAAGATGTTGACATCAGCTGTCAGGCTTGGAGTGCACAGAGTTTCTTAATTCCCAAAGGATCTTCCATATATAAAGTTCACTTATAACATAATTTATGAGTTTAATCAACACTCTGTCTTTGATAACCATTCAAACACAAGCAGACAAGTATCTATACTGATGGGTTTAATTTATGAAAACACTCTTTTAGGATATTATATTTCAGCTTTTCTTTTCTCTGTGTATTCCACTTTAGAGATACTTCCTGTCATGTTACATTTTAATTTTCTCTGCAGCCCAATTTTTTTAGACATTTTTCTACAAGAAACCCCTAGCTTCCAAGCTGAATAGCAATAGATATTGCCATATCTTCCACTTTCTTCACCATAAAATATGAAAAAATGCACTCTATTTTCTTTTTGTTTTGGTGGCTGTCTTGTACCTTTATTTTTAGATGTAGCATTGTTTTCATTTTTGATTAACTTTGCTAGATGTCAGCAGTCATCTCTTAGCTAAGTCATACATATTTGGAAATACTACAGGAATGTCAGAGGAAAACCTTACGGCAGGTCAGCAATAAATTTAGCGGGGGGGNAAATACTGTTATAAGATTACAGCTAATACCAGGCATAATTTTTACAACAGGCCAATACACTGAATTATTAATTCATTACAACTCAATTTAAAAACAATATAGTGCATTAAGAACAGATGATAAAACAGACTTTATTCTGTTTTACCGTTTTATTTGCCAAAGCAAGGTATTCCCACTAAAAAAGAACTAGTATCTGGCAAATTGCCTGGTTTTCAATATAAGATCTTTAGCTGGTGGTATGGGGAGCTGAGCTTTCACTGTAGTCATGATGGATTAGCGGCAACTTTGGTAGAGCTATTGGTAGACCAGCAAGAGTCTGAGATGCAGACTTCTTTTCTACATTCACCTTGCCTCAGACTTCATTTTTCTATCTTCAAATATTCTAGATAAAACTACTCAGTAGTATCCAACAAAGAGTCCAGGGACATAATCTTGTTTTGTGTACAGTGAAAAAATTCTGGCAGTCTTTCCTTTGAAGAGTTCCAAGTATTCTGTGCCTGAGAGCAAAGGCTTGAAGTTTTAAAAGGATTCACAGGACTGGTATAAATCCAAACCCATTCTAACTTGGACAAGTGAGGAACTTTTGGGAAAATATTTTCAACAGAGGTTTCACAGTATTACAGACTCGTGTAGGTTGAAAGGGTCTGCAGGAGGTCTCTGGTTCAACCTTTTATTAAGAGCAAGTTCAGCATCAAATTCAGAAGCCAAGTTGCTCAGGACTTTGTCTTGTCAGGTCTTGAAAGCCTCTAAGGGTGGATTCCGCGACCTCTCTGGGCAACCTACTCTAGTACTTTATTTCCTTCAGTTAAAAATGTTTTCTCTTACATCTGGTCAGAACCTCTCCCTGTCCAGCTAAGCCCATTGTCTCTTGTTCTCTAGCCATGAACCTCAGTGATAGACTTATCTCTGCCATCTGAGTAGCCTACTCGTAAATGTTGAAAGGTGGCTCTGAGGTCCCCCTGCAGCCACCTCTCCAGGCTGAAGAGAACCGAGCTGCCACAGATGTTCATTCTTTATAGGAAACGTGCTGTTAGCCCCTGGATTATACTGGTTTATGTCTTTCTTGCTTTGGGTTCCCAAAACTGAACACAGTATCTGGATTTGGCCACGTACAGGAGAATAATCATTCCCTCAACATACCACACGCATACTCTTCTCACTGAGCAGTAAACTGGGGTGGGTATTTAGGAAATAGGAAGCCCTTACCTTCTGAGATAGGGAGGCAGGCAATGGACAAGTAATTGGCAAAAGCCAGTAAAACCAGCACAGAAAAGGTGTAAAAAAAAAGCCAGATGGGGATCTTCATGGGTAGAACAGAGATCAGGACAGCTTAAGGATGTCTAAGCCCAACTGAAAATTCTGAGATGACACTTTTACTATGAACAGTGAATCTTGTGCTGAATTGAAAAAGGATTTCACTACAGTGAGTGAAAATGGAGCTAGGTTAAAGGACCACCTATGAGGAAGACATTGAGCTGAGAAGGCTGTGGCAGATTGGAATTTAGAGGGCATCAAGGTTTGGGAAAATGCAAGGTGACATCTGTAAAAATAAATAATATGTGAATACATAATCAAATGCAAAACATTATGCATATTTAAAAGGCAAATTTTTTGAATTCTTGACTATGTCATTAGAGCTTTTGGTTGTATGTAACGTGTATCATTAAAGTCTATTTTTTATTTGCATCATAGCATATGCTGTTATAAGCAGTTGACTTTAAATTCTAAATAAAATTAAGAGCAGCCTATTTCTCCACTTTAGTTTTAGTGACAGATAATGGAACATCAGCTGAGCTCTCGGAAGGAAACTCAAAACCTCAGAGGCTGTTCAGACTTTGCTCTTCTTTTTAAAAGGGAGATTTTCTTTTAAAGGAAACACTGAAATTAAGTTTTCTAGCTTTCAATTCTCTCCAGTTGGAATCAGGAGTCATAATCTCTGGCTTCTTGAAGAGCAAAACTTGTTTCAACCATTCACGCAGGTTACTATTTTATGCACATGAGTAATGCAGCCTCTGTAAGTTGAACATGGTGTTATCTCTAGAAATGTTATGCATAAGATTTATCTTCAAAGATATTTCTGAACTTAACTTATGCATATCTTGGCACTTAAGTTTGATTTGATAACCTGTCAAACAGATCTAATTTGTTTGTTGCTTTCTCTGCTCTTCTCCAAACTGGGAAATACTCTTTACTAACTACACATTGGTAAAATGAGTAGTAAGTTTATTAGCACATCCACAGTTCCTCGACCAGAGAGAAAGAGAGAAAACAAAAGGCTGAGAGAAGAAGCAAGAAAAAAGAACCGGAAGGGAAAGGGAAAAGAAAATGAAAAGGGAAAAGGAATGGGAACACAGAAATGTAAAACATGATCATAAGTCTATCAAAGGGGACTTAGAATATTATAAAGAGCCTTGAAGTACAGTAACAAAATAAAGAATAAGTGTACAACCATAATTCAGCTTTCTTTTAAGACTGCATAATGAGTCTGGGTGTTGAGAAGTCAGGTTATTGATTCTAAACTAATTTATTTCTTTTTTAAAAATGCCATGTGCTTGTTTAAAACATTAACTCGCTATCATTGTATCAAAACTGCATACTTCAGTTAAAAGTGTGCCACTTTCCAGAACCTTTTAAATTCACTACTTCGTGCTTCAAATCTCTCCTGCCTGGTTCTGGCTGCTTAGCTGGGTTCATCTCTTGTGAGGTGTCATTATACTGAGTATCCCAAGGAGCACAACCAGGATCACCAGCAGAAGGAATCAGGATGAATCCTGAAATATGTAGTCCAGGCAGAAACACCATCCTACAGTGAAGGTTGGAAGCCTGAAGTACTGACCTGTCACTGACATGAGACCACATGTGAGTATTTCCACAGAGAAATATTTTCTCTCTGAAGTGAAGTATTTTGGGTTGATTTTTTTCATCAAAATGTCCACATTTGACACACATAATGTCAGTTTTCCAGCCATTCTACAGTAAATTGCACCCGATACAAATGTATGTATATCTCCTCCCTTTTTCCATACTGTTTCCATATATAGCTGTTTTTTCAATACGAAATTATGGAAAAAAGTCAAGATATGTCAGAATCTGCAGTCCCTAATAGTGGGATTCATTCAACAAAATACAAAAATCTATAACTGAGATAGCTACTTCTGAAGTTGTCACCTTGGACTCTTTTCATAATCAATGGAGAGAAATAAGCACTTTTAGGGTATGATTCATCTCATCCTGAAGTAGATGGCTAAAATAGGTTAGCTGAATCATGTTTTAAAAACATCTCTTTCTCTCCGTTGGCATTACAGGGAATCTATGGTGACAACTTCAGATATTGACAGCTCAAGTTAAATAAAATTACTTATGCCTTAAGAGTCCATAGAACTGTTATTCATAAACCTGTCCTTTTGCACCATAATTTCATCTGTGCATCTTATGTGTTTCCAAATATATTATGACTTTTTGTTCTCCCCTTTTTCTCTGTTAAACCAATCTTTTTATCTTCATTTTTTTTTCTACCTATATTGCCTTCCACATCCTTTTCCTATTCCCCTCACCATCATAAAATCGGTCCTGAAGTCAGGAATTTCAAGCCAAAATCTGAGATAAATAAAGGCATGCCATATTACCAAAACTGTGAGATTCTGCAGTACTGCCTACTTTTCTTTTTAGTGTCACCACTAGTCTGTGGCCTTTTGAAATACAAGCCCTGTAACCAAGTTATTTACACCAGTTATCTGATAGAGGAGGCCAGGATCAGACAAAATATTTCCCTATTTTGTTTCCCTACCTGGACTTCACAGCACCCTTTAACAAAGGATGTCATTTAACATAATAACGAATTTCCAACTTCTCTGTACCTATCTGTGGATGCCACAAATTACAAAACTGTTCTCCTTGAGGCTTTGGCTCACATATGAAGCAAGGATTTTCCAGTAATTGCAGCAGCTTGGGAGTGAAGACTGCAAATACAAAGTCATGTAATTGGTAAAGTTAATAGGTATTATAGTCAACATTTCTGCGTTTTGCCATGCCACAATCCTGGAAGTACGTGCCAGGGACAGTGATATCTCTTTTGAGCTCCTCTGGAAATGAAGCGTGAATGAAAGTCTAAACAGTGGTTGCAGATCTTCTCCATTAATTTCTCTAACATGGAGCAGCACAGCCTTAGCAGCATACTGACGGAAAGCAAACAGCAATAAATCTGACTTCCCTCTGGGTAAACCCTGCAAAGGAATATAAAAGAGTGAGGGATGGGGTATGAATTTCGCTTCAATGCACCAGTAATCTGATTGGACTAAATCTGGGGTGGAAGACTCAGATTAACTCCCAGCTACATACTGCAGGTTTTCAAATTTTCATAGTGCAAGAAGCAAAGAGGAACTCTTAGATCATCTAATCTACTTTCTTCTTGATCACAGGCACTTATCTTTCACACAGTTTTCCCTACCTTGAGCCAAATAGTTTCTCTGCAGCTAAAGTATATCTTCCTGAGAGTTATCTAATCTTGATTTGAAGATCTCAGGAGATGGAAAATCCACCACTTCCCTCTATAATGTGTTCTGATAGCTAATAGCTATCAACATTAAAAGTGTGTGCCTTATTTCCAATTTGAATTCATCTGGCTTCAGGCTCCAGCCTTTGGTTCTTATTATGCCTTCCTCCACTAGATTACAGAGTCCTCTCATATCCGTTATTTTCTGCCTGAGAAGGTATATATGCCATAAGCAAGTCACCTCTCAATCTTCTGCTTCATAAACAGAAAGATCCAAATCTCTCACCAGAAGGCACTTTTTCCCATTTTTGAAACATTTCTGTATTTCCTGTCCACCATTTCCAGTAGCTTCATTGAGTCATGCTGAAAATGAGGACTGCACAGTTGGTGCAGTGCTCCAGCATTGTCCTCCCCAAGTTATAACAGAAAGATCAACTCTCCTGCTCCCTTAGTGACCATTCAGCAATCATGTTGGGGATTTTCTACATCATCCCATTCTGAGCTATTGTTTGGTTGCTTATGAATGAATTTGGTTATTACATGAATTCTCTGTACTTTAAGCCACTCTTTTCTGTGATTCTGTGGTTTTCATCCTCACTTCTAGAAATGTAAGTAAGGATTGGGATGTATTAAAATATCCTATTTCTAATAACTTCATTTATTAAGCATTCATTTCTACCTCTACAGTGTTCTCTGTTTTTTACGACTGACTTATCCATAAATTCTTCCAGGAGTAATTTTATGCTGACTTCTGGACTGTTGACAAAACACTTGCAATTATTCCTCTGGTACTAGGTCTTGTGAAATCAGAAGAGAAACATCCCATGTTAGCTTTGCATTGTTTTGCATAAGAGTAGCAGCAGGGAAAGGGGTCTGACAAGTAATACTGTCTTGTTACCTTCTATAGCATTTCTTATGTGTTAGGACTCATTCAGAATTGTCATCAATTTGCTGAACATTTCTCCAGCTGCTCATAGGAATTCTTAAGTGCTGGTTATCCAGTACTGTGGATTTCAGAATGTTAAGCACTTGTTTCTATTGTTCAACACCTTTTTTGATGATGAATGGAGAATCCTCTTCATTACCTTCATGCAATACCAGTAGGCTCAAACATTTTTTTTACCTTGAATGGTTAAGTCACCTAAATACATTCATTTTGAGGCATGTAAAAGTATTGCAGAGTTTGGGATGACCTGGATCAACATCTGTAAGGCAACCAGGTATGGCAGGATTTAAATGTCATGCCAAAACCATAAAGGAGTCTGTTTTCTTTAACTTTTACATGTATGTATATCTATATATCTATATATCTATATCTATATCTATATCTATATCTATATCTATATAGATATATCAGTTACCCATGAGCTGGGGAAGGAAAGCTTAAATCTCCCTCTTCTTGACTGCAAATAAGGTTTCTGTTCTCTTGTCTCATAGAAAATGGTGCAAGTGATTTTTATTGAATAAATTCTGAAGTTTCACCACATCTTCTAAGTACCAAGATACATATTTGGCTATTAAGAGCAATTCCAAATGTTGCTTAAAATGTTATAATTTTATATGTTGAAAATATATTTTAAAAGACATCTGTTCTTATTTACCTGAAATTAAATATATTCCTTACCAAAGAACAAAAAATCAATTATCCATATAACATACCTAAACATGTAAATTTACTTTGTCAGATTCAAACCAGAAATGTTTATAAAGTCTGCACTTTCAATATCATACTGGGCAACTTTTCCCCTTCAACTTTCTGAAAGTTTTGCAGTATATGTAGAGTATTTTCTTTGGCAAAAATTAAAAATGCCATGCTGTTTATAGCTGTGTTTGTCATACATTTTTCCTTGGTTCCTCCAGATGCTTATATTAATTTCTGCACTTTATGGGTTCTAATGGGGTATACATAACTTAGTTCCATATTACATTTGTCAATACAAAGTCTTCAATTAGTAATGTCATTTGGTATCATCCATCTACTCCAACCAAAGACGGTACTACCCTGCCCAAGAGCTGGAGCCCTGTCTGTCAGCACAGATCATTGGCCTAGCAGAATGAGGTCCTAATGCCAGTGTTCCACAAAAATCTTCATCTTCAAACATATTGTGCAGCCAAAATTTCAACAAGAGTGTTCTCTGTCTTTTGCTCTTGCTTTTGGGGTGAGAGAGATTTCCCAGATCATGTTTATTACCTTCTTCACAACTGTGCTACCATCTTTTCATCTGCTATTCCATTTTATTCTGGTGAATACAGCATAAAGACTTACTGATTTTGTTCATAAAGCTTCCCAGTTGTGGTATGGTTAACTTGCAGTTTGCTTTTCAGCAAAATAATTGAGAAATGTCTGGAGGTGATCTGAAGCAAAGTACAGCAGTGTTCCTGGTCTGTGTCTATACCAGTAATTAGAAGAGGTTCAGGAACTAACCTTTTCCCCAGAGTCCAATGGTACCAGTTGGTGAGGTCTACACTAATGACTTTTCCTTTTTTTGGGGTTCAGATTTGTCATTGAATCATCTTCAGACATAGTCTGCCAACCACTAAGCAGTGTAGACTTTCAACATCATACTTTCGGGACCACAAAACCGCATCCATGCTGTGCCTAACAATTAGAACACTCACAATTCATTAAAGTCAGCCAGCATACCTAGAAGCTTCCTATTTATTTAGCTACGTAATCTCCTCTTTTACAGGGTGTTTATTTAGACAACTCAAAATTCATACCTTAAATGTCTTTGCTGAATCACTTCTGTATTATTTGATCACCTATGGCTTAGACTCTCTAACACCTCCTTTTACTCAGGGTCAGGCTTATCTGAGTGTCATTACTGAGCTCCATTTCCTCAGTGGCAGGGGAAGAGTTTATACCTGATAGGATTCAACTTCAGATTATCCTTAAAATGGGAGACTTCCAATTGGGACCCTGTCAAAGGCACACAGATTTGAGCCACTGCATCAACGGCTGAGATGCACTCCCGGGGTAGGAGGAAGCATCCTGCAGGGTCAGTGACTCTGGGAGCCTGGCTGAAGTGACCTGCCCAGCACTGCCACCCAGCACTGCCCCAGGGAGATTTCCTCAGCTACCTGGGAGCCACCCAGTCCAGGTGCCTGAAGCCAGAGATGATTTCCATTTTGCAGGGAAAATAAACAAACAGACCAATAAAAAGACAACTAACATGCAGTTCAAAGACCTTTTACCCTGGAACAGCTGCACATTCAGATACTGACAGCTTCCTCTGAATCATGCTGTACTGCAGCCCCAGACAGAAGAGTGGATTAGATAATATTGACAATCAGTGCCTGTTCAAATGCCCATTTTAACTGCAATAAATACTGCCTGTACCAAAGAACAATATTTAGGATATAAAAATCTCACCTCTCTCTATTGTTATGTAATGTAATATAGGTGCATATACTTAACTAAATGAAATGGTTACATACCACCTTGCTTCTTATGACATTTATCACAAAAAGCTACTCAGTGCAGTCCAGTACTGTGTTAGGGAAATGAGAGGAGCACTTATTCCTTCACGTTAGTTAACGTGTCAAAAGCTTTTTATCTCAAAGATATTAAATGGTAAGAACAGTGTGTTTCAACTTCTAAATTGTCATACATCAAAGATTTTGGAGGACTTCTTTTTTAAATTGACAGTTGTCATTTAATATACAGTATGATCCAAAGCATATTATTTCTGAATGTTACCAGGGAGATTTCATTGGCTTTTGTGACATTTCCAGTTTTTGGTATAATTGGCTAACAACTTTTTTAACCTAATGTCTTTTAAGAAATAGTGTACCTGGTGGTCTGGGGTATCACATCTACTGTTTTCTCTTTCCTTTGTTGTCCAAAAATGTTACCGTAATGATAAAAAGTGACATTATTTTAAAAGATAAGAAACACCAAAATTATTTTCTGTCTGACCTTTACAGTTACCAGAACAAGCGGCTTCTGTTAGCAAAATAGTTCAAGCTTTTTATTACAAAGGATATTTGGCAGTATTCCATAAGAAAAAAAATACATGTAGTTCTTGTCAAGGGAAGTCATTAAGCCCTCTCTCCTTATGCCATGCTAACATTTTAACAAAAATAAAATTCTGGGTATTTTAAGATAGAGGAGGAAGTTGACTGTGAGAGGCAGGGATATTTCACATAACGCTCTTTATGAGTGTACTAATGCAGTTTTATGTCTTTGACTGCACCACTTTGAAGCAAATACGATGGGTTTACCCAAGAGTTCAAGGAGATTTTGGTGACCTTCATTTCCCAGCTGCACATTTATGCATTCAGAGTTTTCTTCTTCACCCTGGTCTGTTTTGTTATTAGAATGATGCTCCTTCTTTAAGGGAGGCTGGGAGGTAAGACAGATAAATGACTCAATGGCTTAATGTGGCTAAATTGCTATATTTATGATTTTTAAAATAATTATGGCTACTTCTCATTGCTTCTGTTTTTTCCAGGTAAAGTCTTACAAATCAATTCTTAGCTCCACTCCATACCTCTCATTTTTGATTTTACAGGTTACCACAGAATTTGAGAGGTGGAAGTGCTTGAGATTTCAAAGTCGCATCCAGCACAGATCCTTTTAACCACTGTTGTTGTTGCTCTGGTTCTTCAGCCCAAATAAGGATGATATATGTCTTGCTTTCAGCTCACATGACAAAGATATGACATTGTTGTCACTGATGCTTAAGAAAAACTGTATGAGTCACATTACAGTAGCAACAAAAGTTAGAACAAAGCCCTCTTTCTTGTTGAAAGAGTTTGCTGGTTTACTGTCTTTTGCTCAGCTGGTGGTACTGAACATAGCCTGCAAACGGATGAAATATATTTTAGGTGCATGAAAGCAAAAATAGTTTTTAAAAACATAACATTCCTTTAGGAAAATAATTGGAGGCAGCTATAGTCATTAGCTCTGGAATACATAATTCTTCCCACTATTCCTAATATAAATTGAATGTTGCTGCATGCCACAGTATTAAAGAATATATGAGTTAAATATCTTCCTGCTTTAAAGACGAGTGATCTAAACCCTGAAAAATTACAGTATATGCAAATGAACATAAAGGACTGACTTTACTGACCATTTCTTTGTGTTTGGGGGATAGATTTCTGCATGGCATAATATTTCCACTTGCATTGGTTTCCTGGCATGAAAATGTTTATTGCACTCATTAGCTAAGAGGATGTCGGCACTGGTCCAATGAACACAGATCTGCCTTCTGATTTCAGCCATTAAATTGCAATGGGATTCATAGGCTTAACATTGTGGGTGTGAGAATAATAAAATGGAACTCCATCTTTAGCCCAGTTACCATGGATGCAGTTAAAGGTCATAGTGGCAGCTGCTAACTAGTTGCCTTTTTAGCTGTATTTCCCCTCCTGCTATGTGTTTTTGTGTACCTTAGTTTCTGCAGGTCTGCCTTAGAGCAATTCCACTTCCTTAACTTGGCATATGGGTGTCTTCCTCAACACAATTGGTGCATTCCCATAAATATGCTTGTTATGGGTATCCCTTTATTGAATTATTTGTGATTTAATGAAAAATGAATGCAAAGACCTTAGCAAAAAACCAGAAATGCAGCTTGCTCAGCACCCCGAATTATTTCTATTTTCTGCACTCTGCTTTGCATTCCTAGCTGGGGGTGGGGGGAAAGAAAGAAAAAAGCCCTGTATATAGTGAATTCCCATCTCCGTTTAAACTCATAATGGGTTCAGGCACTGAGGCATTCACAATGTGGAACATCAACTACTACTTCTCCATTCGGCCCAAAGTCCTAGGAGTTAATTCCTTGTACTGCATGAAGTGTCAGAGTAATTACCGCTGATCAGCCCTATTTCTCAGCATTCTGTCCTGCTTTGAGAGGCACCCTGTTTATTGATGCACCGCCACCTCATCACAGTGCTTTCATTCAGCCAAGCTGCTTAATCGAAAGGGCTTGGACAATGCAGGATTTTCAAAGAGAAGTGGAAAAAAAAATTAAAAGTAGCCAAGTAAAATAAAGTGAATGGTAAAGAAACCTGAAAGCTCTACAAAATATTTCCTTATGTCAACACTTCATTTCAATAGATTTTAAAACTCTTATTCATTTCCAAAAGAAGGTACTGTGAGTCTTTTCTGTGGCGACTCAACTATGTGATCACATCTTTTGAAGATTTTTAAGAACACAGTGCTGGAAGCCCTCCTTGAGGAACATTTATCGGGTTTTGTTCTGTTCATATGCAGGCAATGACAGTGTCAACCTTATGAACCACAATGCAAAGACATTTTTTTAAAAGTTTTTGCCTCTCTGTTTTAAAGATACCTTTATACAACTTGTCATTTTCTGAAAATAAATTAAGTACTACTTGAGCCAAGTTATTTCGGTTCCACACAAGGGTGGTTTCTGGTGCTCTCTGGCAGGATGCCATTTTATTCACTTTTATTTCAAACACAATGTGAATCTTTTAATTTGAATATAATATATAAGTATGATGGCTATAAAGTCTACACTGTGACTTATTCATGCTCCTCCTCTCCTTGCACTTCTGTGAATTTTAGAGGGTGGCAGAAAGTTACACTGAATTAATTTCAACTTAAATATTATCAGGCTTTGTGTGTTTGTTAGAGAGAGAGAAGATAGACTTATTTGGGCTAGCATTTTCATTAGGACTCAGTGTTTTCCTTGATTAAGTTGCTTTTGGGCACTTGTATATCTGAGGCTACCCAGACTGTAGTAATTTTCCAGTTTATTCTGTTTTGACTGGAGGAGTGAAATATATTGCCCCATGGAAGAAGAAACAACAGGTAATGGCAAGCATAAATGTAAACAAACCGGTTATCTAACTGTTTGCTGAGATTCTTTTAATGACATCACTCCCCTCTGTGGCATTGCTTCATTAAAAAGAAATATTTCATAAGTTCTTCAGCAGTGTTGTTGAAAATAACAAAATAAGACTGCTACAACTATTCCAGTGTCCTGTTTTACTATTTCCTCCACCATACTTTAAATCAGAGAATTTCTTCTTGTGCCTTGTTTACTGTTGATATTTTCTGGCTGATTGGATAGGAATGACATTTTGACAATTTACTGTAGCAGTAAGCACTGTAAAAACAAAAGGTGCTGATGAAAACTCGGAACCCATTATTATGTAAATTATGGCTGACTAACACAGATTCCATCTCCCAGTCACCATCATTGAGACCAGTTTTACTCAATGATAATAATTTTCATGATTGCAGTCTTCAGAGAGATTAGAAATATGCTCTAGCTGTTGCATTTATCTACAGCGGGTACTTGACCCTTAATTAAATTCTGAAACTTTTTTATATAATAAGGTAAAATACAGCTGACACTTCTATTCAAACAAAGAGCATAAAACATAGATCAACCAAATAAGATAAAGGTATTTCAGACTTACCTTCTTGTAATGCTAGCAAACACGAAGGCAACAACCTCCTTTGAAAGAGAGCTTAAAGTTTAAAATGCAAAAAAAAAAAAAAAAGAAAGCATTCTGTTGGGCAATTTAAATGTTGCACTTCAGTGCTGTGTCTGCTAAATGTTGGGCTTGCTCTGCAGAATGGTCTTGAACTTTATATTAAAATATGCATGACAGGAAAAAAAAACGAATGAGCTTTGAGTATATAAATGATGTTTGCTTCCCTATATTATTGCTTCCATAAGTGAAAAAAGATTATAAGGTAAAATAATGTTATTTAATATTCATCACTAACTTTCATAGGACAATAGTGTCCTAAATCTTGAAAACTGTGCTTTGGAAAACTATTCCTCCAAAAAGCAAACAGCTTAGAAGCAACTCAAGGTGCTGCACTACTGAGCTACTGTTCTGCTGCTAACTGAAATAAAAATGATTAAACATTGTACAAGCAATTAATTTGGCATATGTTTATGCATGTATGTTTCAAAGATAAGACTGGGGAAAGGAGTTCACTATAGAGAAAAAGGAAGTGGGGCTTTTCATTTAATATTTACATGTTAATGTACATACAATACAGCCCTGCAAGATTTTGGTATTTCTTTCCTCTCTCTTCTCTCCATACCAGTTTTCCCCTCTCCTCCCCACTCTCCTCACCAGCTTTTCAAATGAGAAAATGGCCATTTCAGGTAAGCAGCAGCAGTCCAAGCACACAGTAACAGTCAAGCTAGAAGGGTAGGGTATTATAAAAATGGAGATTCAGTATTTCTTTAGACATAGCACTTTGCTAAACTGTCAGTTCATAGAGCCAATGAGCTAAGAAAAGTAATTACTTAAGTGGATTTCATGAAGAGTAGAAAGATGATTGTGCCACATTAAATAACAATTGTATCCTTAATGATGTGTTGGACTATAATACAAACATCCTTCTGCCATTATATGCACTACAATATACCTTTCTAATTACTCTGGTGGCTTCCTCTTCCTTTATTAAGATGCTATGCTTTCAGAGACTATGTGAGCATTATATGAGCTTTTTTTTTTTTTTAAACTACGGTGAATGCAGCTGCATGGCCATTGATAAATTGGTTATAAATTACTGACACTTTATATATGAATGGAATCATTGTTTTTTCATTTTTATTTTCTTCATAAAATATAATTTTTCTTAGATGAGATGTACTGAAATTCCGAAAAAATTACTTTTCTGTGGTTTTTTGGCATTTCTAGATATGTAAGGAGCATAGTAATGTAAGTCCAGATAATTAATAAAGCAGATTCCACACAATATGTCAAACCTATGAAACAAAGCTAGAACAGGGTAGATAATTTGGTATTATTAATTTCAGTGATTTCTTGCTTATAGGCTGTGACCCCTTGGGGATTCTTGGACTTCCTGTCAGTGGTCCCTGAAAAGCTATTTTATCATCTGCAAGTTTAAATATATTGCAAGTGTATTCCTTTCCACTATAAACATTTTTAGATTGCCTCAAAATCCAAAAAGGTTGAAAACCAATCCTCCATTTCACTGCTTATATTCTGATCCCTTGGAGATGGAAACCCTACCCTCCTTAGCACAGCCTTCTATAAATCAGTATGGTTTCTATGATTTCTAGAGTTACTTTCGTGCACTGTCTGACCACTCATTAGACTTGATTTCCTAACATTCTGTCAGCACACAGAATACCTGGATCCGGTTAAAATATATACACATTAATACACTGAGGGAAAAAAAAACATCTTTTATGTGGAAATTCTTCCAAGTGTATAAAAAGATTGACGAACTAGGAAAAAAAATCATAAAACTGGACAATTCTGGATTCTCTGTCAGAGCCTCACCTAACTCTTACAATAGACTTTTTTGTGCAAAACCAAACTTGAATAAATAAGTGAAAAAAATAAACCCTGAAAAAAGTACTTCTGTGTTGTCTCTTAGTAGAGATGCACTCCTTTAACTCATAACTCATGCTCTTCTGCTATCAATTAATGCCATTAATAACAATAATTCCATGAACAGTTCAGACTACTTTTACGCACATTTTATTGCAGCCCCGAATTAGGTAGTCAGTTGGGAATTTTATCAGTAAAATCAATACAATATTTTCAAAGTTCCTTACAACCGCTGGGTGACCTGAAGTTAGCCTAGAGGATAATATCCTGGTTTTGGAAATCATGTTTGACCACTTTGAAATACAGCAATAATAGGAAAAATATGTCATAGCATGACCAAACTATTTTGTGGTTCTAATCAATATTATATTCCTTTTGTGAAAAACTAGGACACATTATACAGCTAGTTTCACATCTGACTGTTCACACATTGTCAAAATAAGAAGAGACAACGTCCACAATTTGAAATAAAATCCTTGTATAAAATTCATCTGCAATTAACATAATCCATATCCTACTAGCAGCTCAGCAAGTATATTTCCTCTTTAGTCACAAATTCTTCTGGTACAGTAAGAGCTCTGTGCTTGGATCGTGTGCGAGGCAGAATTATGGGAATCTTTATAAACTCCCTGCTGCACTGCTTGGTTAGCTAAATTCAAGATTAGTAAATGGTCCTTGGAAAGTAAGCAGAGTGGTTCCCCTGTTACTACATTTGAAACATATATACATAGCCTTATATTCTTCATAAATCAGCCATATTAAGCCTGAGGGGAAAAAAAACTAGTGTTCCCTGGTAAAACGGCAACTAAGTGAAATTTTTTTACTGGGGTGAGCAAGTAGCAACTGAGAATTATCTGTCATTTTCACCTGTACTCATTATCATCTGCAAAGTATCCATTACTCAGTACTACCCAGAACTGGGTCCTCTGTGAAGTGACAAATTCTGTTGTTCTCTTTGCTGAAGGAGAAGGGTGGAACAATCTTCTTCTTTGTTCTGAAGTTTAGCACTTACCTACTTGGATTTGCTCAAATCCAACCGTATTATATCTCGAGAAAATTAAATAAATTATTGAAAATGTGTTGCTTATGGCATTTTCCACTGCTTTTAAGAAACAAGCACTGCTGGGAAAGGAAGCAAAATGTGAAACTGGACAAAGATAGCTGCATATAATGATTCAGGTACACTTTATAAATTATGATTGTCACATTATATCACAGATCTTTCTGACTGCCAGAGAGGATGGTGAGTCAGTCTCTATGTTTGGGAAAAGTTACATCTTCCCAAATTAGTAGCTCATGTACAAGAAACATATAAGTTACACCTGAGACATTGAGAATTCTATTCAGTAGGGAACTTCAACTGTGTTTAGGCACCTAATTGAAAATTTTCACTTAGAAATCCTTAGTCAGAGGATGCCTTTCTCCTAAGTGCCTAGACTCTGCTGAGACCTTGCTTTTCAGCAGGGTGTCTAATATTCCTTGTTGTCTGAAGCTCTTGTACCTAGAAATGCTTTAGTGTAATAAAAATTTAAGAACAAAAAATTATTCAGCTTTCTCTTTCTGCTGGGTTAAGGCACCAGTTTGGTTTTCAGGTGCTTGTTTTAGGTTATCTCCAGATCACAAGAAATAGGCTAAAGATAAAACTCACCTCATCTACTTCCAAAAATTGGCATCCAGTTTCCTCCAGAACAGCATGATTGAGACTGACATAGAGTAACAATTTCCTGGAACTTATCTATTAACTGTTGCTTACTAAAAAACAGATTGCCTACTGTGGTGATAGCAGTGAAGGATGCAGGTAGGGATATATAGCTCCTACAAGCTCATCACCTGCCTTCTTGAGTACCACAGCCATTTCTGCTTATTTTTATTGTCTCAGAAGCTGGCCAGACCTGCTGGGAGCCAGTGCTGGTTTTGCAACGACCCAGAGTAGATTTATGTTATAGACAGACTTGCTGATAGCTAAAAGTCCCGTATAACTTTGATCGTGGGGGTCAGCCTTGATAACCAAGAATCAGAATGCCTTATTGCAAATGATGTAGAAATTATTTTTCTGTTCAACTTTCTTATCAAAGACTTGGAAGCATCACCAATTTGTCTTAGCAACAGCTCTGCCAGATGGAAAAGTCACTTTATCAACATTATTGAGAAAGGCAATCAAGTTTGCCTAAGATTATAAGGCAAGACCCTGTGGAGGTAAGAGAAGTGCCTGTGTTTGAAATCTCTATCTGAAGCACAAATCCATTCTCTCTCTGAAAGGGAGAGTACTATGATAGTCTGTAAAAGTCTGGGATGGATTAATCTTTGCAAAATTGACCCTTTAAGTACACTGGCTGCTTAGTACACAATATCTACCATGATATGCAGGTCTGCCTCCCCACATAAATGGGTGGAGAGCTACAGCCTTACATATTCCAGCAGTGCATGACCTTTAGAAAGTAGTGGAAGTATGAAACTGGACTTGTAGTGAGACTTTTTACCTTGATTTTTATCCAAGTGTCAGGAAGTTGATTCTTCTGGCCCTCTAAAGGGTGTTGTTGCCTGTTGCATGCCACTGCCTGATCCTTAGCGCAGGTCCTGAAGGTGCTGCAGAAGTTTTGCATTCCACCTTCGAGTGAGTTGGACTTATGAACTGGAACTAAGATCAGAACTGGCAGCTAGGCTCATGCCAAATTGAAGTTTTATTTATTTGATCGTTTCATTGCAAGGTAGACACTGTGTCTGTGGTTTATATCTTCAAAATCAAATAAACTATTTATATATAGTGAAGAACTGTAAAACACATAGACCTTGTTCACTAATATTTTTATGGTTTCTTTACACTTGACAAGTAAAGAATTTGTGAAAGTGTTTTTTGTATCCAAATCCTACGGATTTCTTGGGGTATTTTTTTAATTAAAAAAGGGTAAAATCTAGATTAGTAACACAAACTTAGCTCCTGTTTTTCCTTAATATGCAGCATGAACCCCTCTGAGTGAATTTCTAATACATATTTTTTATGGAATACATTTGATGAAAACTTAATACCATCAACTTTTATCTATTTAACATTTTCATGTTATTAAATGAGAATATCTCGTGTGAATTTCAGGTCAGAGTGGAAATATAAATTAACTACTGTTTTCCTTCCCTGATTCTGATAATATTGTTTTGTTAACATCACCATGGAAAGCTTTATGCAAATTTTCTTGCCACACCATATCCATTATACCTTAAAGAGAAAACAGTCTAATAAAAATTCTCAAAACAGCTATTACTTGTAGGAAAGGAAACTAAAGGTCTGCAGTCTTTCAAAGTGTCATTGCTACTAACTGGAGCTTCAGAAAGGAAGAAATCAGAGTTGTTCTTTCAAAGAGACAAATTACAGCATGCTCCAGATGAAGCCAGCAAAGCCACAGAGAGGCTGCAGTTTCCCTGCTGGGTCTCGTGATATTTTGGTCCTGTGAACATGGAGCTCCTGGGTGTTTTTGCCACTCATGCTGACAGTTTGTCAGGTCACTCCTGCACACACCTTTACAGCTGCAACTCCTGCTGCATATGTTGCAGGACATGTGAAAAGCCATTAGTTGTTTCTGTCTGCATTACTGTCATTCTAACGTACAATCTTGCCATGCACTTTGCACTGCGAGGGCTAGGAAACCAGTATCTTTTATAGTAATGACTTCCAGTTTACAGCCTTCATTTGTTATATTTCCTCAATAGCTGTTGTGTTGAGATTAACTGCATAAATGGTCTGCAGCTGGCTGTTATGAATTAAGGGAGTTTAATCAAAGTATTTCTAATGTACAGCATAATGATAATACATGGGGGAAGTACTATTTAAGAGATAATGATGGCTTCAGAAGATCACTGTTGTAATGTTTAGTGCATATGCCTTCAGCATTGAATTTGTTGTTGTTCTGAATATGCTTAATGGATCAGTGAAAAGCTGCCTAATGTGGGATTGTTTGATGGGGCTGACAGAGCTGGAATTAGCCCATTGCTGTTTACTGCATACAGCCATTAAGATTAATTGCTGCCAGATAATTTTGACTGTTTTTATCTTCGGGAAAAAGTGTCACTAATGGGTTTATAAATTGGTTCACTATTACTAATAGTAAGGCCAGTGTAACAGGAGAGGATGTGAGCAGCTAATTCTAAAGATAAAGGTAAAAAGTATAAAGTACTATATGACTTGCTAGTTTTAAGGGATAATGTTATCTAATAACAGACAGACTGATATATGATGCTCATTAATGCTATTTCCCGGGCTTTGGGTTGAACCTAATAGATGCTAATAAAGTCTTATTTGATGTACCATTAAAAAGCTCAATCTGTTTTCCACATTAATGCACAATGTTGTTTATCACATTTTCAGTGACTAAAACCCAAGCCCTCAATCTGTTACATAACTAAACAGTATCAGGCTAGTTATACCTGTTTTTGTCTTTGTTTAGAGACACAGAAAAATTATAGGGTAAGAACATTTCTGTATATGCTATATGGAATATCACTTGACAGCTTCCTGTCAACACCACCTCAGGTTTCATTTTAACATATCCTCTTTTACATACGTCATCACAGGTAAATTCAGCAAAGCACTCCCTCCAAGAGATAAATTAATTGGTTTGAAAATATTTGAAAACAGTGTTGGGATGTGGGCAAAGGATTATCTGAGTAGGATGAGCCCACATTAGATGTTAATATTCCAGTACAGCACATATACATGCTTGTGCAGTGCCTCTAATTTGCTGTGTATTGAAGTTCTTTGTGCACTAGATCTCAAATATATCCCTTGTATCTAAGGGCATTGACAAGGGAGTGTGAAGAACATGCACTAAATAGATAGAAACACAGACAAGGAATGCTTAATGAAGAGGGGAAAACCAATAACTCATGAGTAGTGAAGTTATTCTCTTTTCAAGTAGAGATAGTGTAAATTATGAAGTGATTCCCTTCTCAAGTTGAAAGAGCATTTATATTTTTCATGACCAGTTTTTATTTTGTGCTGAGAACATCTTCATTTTTTTGAGGGACTCTAGATAGTAAAACAGTTCTTGTCCCAAAAAAAAGGCAATCACAAACAATACCAGAAAAAGCTCTTCTCATTATTTTTCCCCTCCAGAATGTTAACATGTGAAGACCTTTGAGAAGTTAAGAGGAAAAACTTATACAGTGGTAAGATCAGTTCTGCTGTATTTGCTTGTATTTGTTTCCACAGTAGTATTCCAAGTGGCGTTCTTACTTCTTGGCCATTAAGGACACGAACCCTTTATTCCAGTTTAGACCATTTCCCCATGCATCCACTTTAAACTTTCATCTTTTTTGCCATATTTATGCCATCTGCCTGTGTATCTAATGATGCATAGTTATGTGTTGGGACCTTATTTTATGTAGGAAACTGGCTACAGTCTAAATATTCTTCCTTTATTTATGTATCTGCATTTTGCACAGTACTGCCTGGGCATATCCATTCAGGTTTTTTCGTGGTGCCCAGATCCTGATTTCTTTCTCTCTCATATCCACCACCATTGCCTGCATTATCCATATTCAATAAATCATCTTCCAGTTAAACGTTTGTTTGTGTGCAGTTCTAGCACTGCTTTGACTTCAATCAATTTAAAATCAGTTTCATTAATTCAATAAAAACTCTATGTAAACACATTAATGTTGGGTTACAGGCAGCTTATTTTGGTTTACTCTGAATGCAGTATAAGTTAGGCCAAACTTTATCGGCCTTATATTGATTTAAAAGAGCTGGCACTACCTATTTGACTGTTTCAACTACATTGAGTTTAAATCCTGTTCTTAGTTAAACCAGTGAAATTTTCACTTCGAAAGGCCCAAGTTTTGTTCCCAGAAAGTTTTGCACACATTTCCATGCAGGGCCCTGCATAGATGGCCATTAGCCTTTCTTTTCTATTGTTAATGATTCTAAACAATGTCTTGAGGCAAACATTGATTAGGTTGTTAACCAAATTGTCTGTGGCAGGCAATTTAGGATGATATCTTACATGAAAATTATTCTGGAATAACGTATAGTGTTGTGGGTTGTCTTAATGTAGAGTAGCTACACTGGAACAATTCCAGGTAGAAAGACTCTGAAGGAGATTTGAGTGTTCTCGTGCCAGTTTGGACAGAACAGGGCATCCTTGTGTGCCTCCAGAGGGAATGGATCCCCTGGGTTAGATAAGCTAGCCCAGACATCTTGAGCAGCCTAGAACCTCACCACAAACATGTTTGGTGACCTGAATCCTTTCCTATTCTCCTTTTAAGTGATCTCATTCCAGGAAGGCAGGAAGGCAGGAAGGCAGGGAGGGAGGGAGTGAGGAAGGGAGGGAGCGAGGAAGGGAGGGAGCGAGGGAGGGAGGGAGGAAGGGAGGAAGGGAGGGA
>VZRQ01010464.1:133133-181200 GCA_013397975.1 Machaerirhynchus nigripectus
AGGAAGGAAGGAAGGAAGGAAGGAAGGAGATATCTAAGGATATTTTGGGTTAAATTGAAAAACAGGCAAGTTAGGCACATCACACAATAAGATCGTGATTTCACTAAGCAGAATCCTGCCAGTCCTTTACCTTGCAGGTGCATCTGTTCTGGGTCACGCTGTACATGATATGGCTTGCTTCCTAATCTTCTATTTGCTACAAAGCTGCTCTGATTATGGATTTGCAGAAACAGCATGTTAATCCTGAACTTTATTTTCCTATCAAACACAGATTTTGGACTGCTTAACCTAAAAACAGCAGTCACTGAAGTTATCCAGGTGTTTCTAAACTAAAATCTGTTGGGTAAAACAGAATGATGTTTTGCAGAATGCAGGGCCTGATCTTTACTGCAGTAAAGAAAATCTGATATGGCTTTACTAAGCATACACAGTAGCACCAGTGCCAAAGTTCAGCAATCAAGAGGAACATATATTTATATTGCAGTGCAGTATAAATGCAAATTGAACAGTTTTTTATGGAAAACATGACAAATCTTTCAGGGAGAGGGGCTATCACAGTTGCTGTTAATTCTCAAAATTGCAATGGACACGTGAGTTTCATGAACATCCTGAGCATTCAGCTTTTTGTGTCTCTGCATTATGTTTGTGTGGCAAGGTTCTGGTAGTGAGAGAATTATAGGGATGGCTCCTCTGAGAAGCATCCAGAAGCTTCCCCCATGTCTGACAGAGCCAATGCCAGCTGTCTCCAAGATGGACCTGCCACTTGCCAAGGTCAGGCCAATCAGCAATGGCTCTGTGATAACATATTTAAGAAGAAAAATGTTGTTTTGCAGGAGGAATTGCAGCCAGAGAAGAGTGAAGTGAAAATATGTGAGAGACACAATTATGCAGATGCCAAGGTCAGTGCAGAAGGAGGGGGAGGAAGTGCTCCAGGTGCTGAGGCAGAGATTTCCCTGCAGCCCATGGTGAAGTTCATGGTAAGGCAGATTTGCCCCTGCAGCTCTTGAACGTCCATGGGGGTGCAGAGATCCACCTGGATCGCACGGAGGAGATCCACACTGGAGCAGGTGGAATGTTGTGACCCCATGGGAAGCCCACACCAGAGCAGGCTCCTGGCAGGGACCTGAGGACCTGTGGAGAGAGGAGCCCATGCTAGAGCAGATTTTCTGGTAGGACTTGTGACTCTGGGGGACTCATACTGAAGTAGTCTGTTCCTAAAGGACTGCACCCCATGGAAAGGGATCCACACTGCAGCAGTTCATGAGGAACTGTCTCCTGTGGGAAGGATCCCATGCTGGAGCAGGGATAGGGCTCCTCTCCTTGAGGAGGAAGCAGTGGCAGAAACAACATTAATTGACCATAACCCCCATTGCCTATCTCCCTGAACAGCTGTGGGGCAAGAGGGGGTAGAGAATTGGGAATAAAGTTAAGCCCGGGAAGGAGGGAGCGGTGGCAGGAGGGTTTTTTTAAGATTTATTTTACTTCTCATTATCCTACTCTGATTTTAATTGATGATAAATTCAGTTAATTTCCCCATGTTGAGTCAGTTTTGCCCCTGAGACTAACCACTGAGTGGTCTCCCCCCATCTTTATCTCACCTCATGCACATTTCATTGTATTTTCTCTCCCTGTCCAGTTGAGGAGGGGAGTGATAGAGCACCTGGAGTGGTGGGCACCTGGCATACAGCCCAGGTCAAGCCACCACTGGCTCTAAGTGAGAGGTATCTGTCTTCCTGGAGCAATGCAGGTTTCCCCTCACATTCCTGGATGATTGCTGAGACTCAGCATAGCCCAGGTCAGCTACTCAAAAACCCCAGATGAAGGTACCAACAACCATGAAGTTGATCTAAACAGTACTCTTTTCTGCCCTGTATGTTCTGTGAAGCATGAAGTCAGAATAGTGAAGCTTTCCAAACTTCCCCTTTCCCCTAACAATGTAATTCCAAATACTTGCCTACAGCAAGCCCATACCCAACGACTTCTGGAGCAAAAAGTAGTATTGCAGAGCATAGCCATATGTCTTAGGTCTTAGGATTGTTCATTTTCCTGCTCCTTTCCCACCACAAGTCCCACACCAGTAACACACGAAGTTAATGAAACAAAGAGCACTGCTTAATATGAGGTAATATGAGGTCTGCACTATGCTCCAGGAAGAAGGACCTGGTGGACACTGAGAGATGCTTCCAGGAGAGCAGGCTTTCTCAGTATCCAGTTTAAAGCAGAAACTTCACTAAGGTATTTTACAGGACCATCTTGCCCTTTCTATGGATTAGACCCAAAGTCTTATGAAATTAACCTCCTACCTCAGGCACTTTATTTAAGGATCTAAATTAAGACACTGGGAAGTGCCTAATAACTTTCTTCCTTTCAGGAAGATTTTTGGTTTGTTTTTCTTCTTTTAGGAAGACATTCACCTCTTTGCAGCATCCCAGTTCAGGACAGATTACCCTTTTAGTTCTCTGCAAACTCTGATTCAAAGACTTTGTTTCAAAATGAAGCAAACACCATATAAATCATAGAACCATAGAATTCGAAGAGACCTTCCAGCTATCTAGTTCCAACACCCTTGCCCTGGGCAGGAGCACTTTCGGGTTTATCCATCCAGCAAGATCCCTGCCTTAGAAAATGTTTGAACCTAGAGTGATGCATGGAGTTTAGTTTGACACCTTGGGCAAGCATGAATTTATCACACAGCCCTGTCTCTCACTTCAACCTCATCAACAACTGTGATCCTGAAAAGAAATTCCTAGGGGAAATCTGTACTTTAGTGGAGGGGAAAAAGAAATCAAGTTGAGCCTCCAAAAATTATAAAGTGTTAAATTAATTGCTGCTTTCCACTTTCCACCTTCTTGATGTAAGCTTTTACAGCTCATATTTTTGAACTTTCCTCTGCAGTCCATACCATTAGGAATCTTTTTCTATTTCTTTAATAAAAACAGTGATTACCAGGTAATAACAGGATTTTTGAAGCTAAAACTCTAAAAATACCGATTGTTGCAAAACGCATGATTAAATTACAAGTCTTGGCAACATCATGAAGAGTCCTTTCAAGACCAGTTTTCTCATATTTCTGAAGTAATTTCTCAAATGAAACTGCTTTTTCTCTTTTCTCTCTTTTTTTTTTTTTTTTTTTTTTTTAATGTATACACAGACTTGTGCAGTTTAGGAAGAAAAGCAAGGATGAATCCAGGCCATGGATAAGTTCTGGGAGAGCATCAAGTGATAGATAATGCAGTCATTATATTTATCAACATCAAAAATTCTTTGTCTAATTCATGCAATGCTATTTTATCACAACACAAGGGTATGTGGGGTGCTTTTTTCAACTAAAGTATGAATGTAGTAGATTGCCAGTTTTTCTCCCTAAATTCACACTTGAAAATGATGTGCTGAAATTTTCAAATTGACATAATTAAGAATAGTAGGAACAAATGCAGATACTTAATACAGTACATTAAATAGGTTAGATTTTTTTTTCTTTTATTCAAGTCATGGATATAATATCCTGAAATTAAACTATTTAACATAGAAGATTCTCTCAGCTTCAGACAGTTTCAGGCCAGTTCTTTCCTACTGCAGCTATTACCTCAAAAAAATTACATAACTTGCCTTTTTTCTACAAATCGCTGAAGCCCGACTGGTGCTCCATTATTAACATCTGAGCTGTCAGCATCTCAGAGGGGCAAGAGAGAAAGCAAAGCATTCCTACCAGCAGCAACAAAATCATGCTTGCACTTAGAGAAATCTTCTTTCAATCCTCTTTACACCAAGCAGAGAACTACTTAAAGTACAGTATGCTGAAGGAGGCATTCATTTCACTTTCACCATCTATAAGTTAGAAGTCTGTTAGAACTCTGAAGGTTAAAGTCAGCTTGACTCCATCTGTAGACATGAAGAGAGACAGGCACCTCCAGAGGGTGATTCACCCCATCCCTAGACAGGTATCAAAGAGAGGTGGAAGGAACCATCCTTTGGAGATGTCTCTCACTCTCCAGTGACTACAAAGGAAGACTGTGGTGAGTGGCTTAAACTAAGTGAGATGAAATCTAATCCTAGGCAAAAGTAACACAGGAGGAGCTTTACTCTCCTGTACTGAAGACAGTGTTATTAATGATGGTTATTGGAAGCATTCTGCATTAAAAAATGCACAAATTGCATCATGCTTTTTAGCTGACATTAATTAATTTGATTGTGCCTATAACTACACTGATATGTCCTGTGGGTCAGAGTCTCTGTAAAAAAAAGCAGGAAGGGCAAGTTCAGTAAAGGACATGGCTCCAAAACAGCATTATATTCAGATGGGACCCTGAGCAGGTTCTGAGTGCTCTTTTTTCTCCCAGTGCTCTTTTACAACTGCCTTGCAGTAACAAAAAACCTGGTCATCTTTTTTACCATCTAAGTGCCATTTGCCTTGTATTTTACAGGAAGTGGAACTGTATTAAAATAAAACAAAATAGTCAGAACATATACTTTTCCCATGATTTACGCTAACTTTCCAGCCCATCAAGGTATTCTTCATTTTAGTTTAGAATCTGGAATCAGGTAGAAAATATCCTCCCCTAGGAACTCTGGGCAGTAGTCTGTGTGGCACCAACTGATTGGCTTTCACATTGCTTCAGACTAATCCTGTCTAGAGAAGGTGGGGCCTGTGAAGTAATAGCTCTTGACCCTGCCTCTCCTCTAGACTCCATACAATGTCTTCATCACCCTAAAGCTTCTCTTTATTTCAGTTCAAAGAGTCTGACATCAGAGAGGGTTGTGCTGGAGCCAACAAGACTGGTGACTATTATACCATGGAAGTGATCACACATGTGGCAGGCCATACAGTTTGGCATGATAGCGTTGTCTGATGGTGCATAGTCTGCTGAAAATACGTCTGAAAACAGGGAATAATCGGAAAATCAGCAGGATAGAGGATCGAAATTCCTATTTCTGAACTGGTTCCTGTCAGTTCTTAATATAGCAGCATAGGCAAGTTCTGATGGACTTTATCTGGACATGGTTTTGTCTGTTTTAATGAAGAAACACAGATTTTAGCTTTTTTCTTCTATTTTTCTACCAGAGAGGACATTAAAAGAAAGAATTCAAGAGACCTCTGCATCTGGATATGTGTCTTTATTAATAGTTTCTCCAAGACAAAAGTGAATAGACATAATTTTGTGACTGCACCCAGGAGTTTAAGGCTCTATCAAATCAAGCTTGCCATCACCCTCTCTTCAGTGGTACTGTGGGCATCTATATAGTTAAGATTTCACCCCAAAAAGTTTCCTTCAATTTACATCAACATGAGTAGAGAATGAAAGCTTTTGCACTTAGTTTCAAAACACTTTGTTGGAAGATGAAATTCATGTGTATCTGAGTATTTTATCATTACTTAGATGTTCTGTCAGCATCACCTTTTAAATCTAGGTACTTTTACTATTCTTAGTGTAGCACATGCATGAGAAAATACTGTAGCTGTGAAAGTCCAGATTGTGCAATCTACTAGCCTAGAAGGCACTGTCACTTTTATGTGCCCTATATTTTATTCATCCTCAGCTCCAATAAATGCAGATTTAAAAAAATATTTTTCTTTCGCTCTTGCCTTGCTTTCCAGTCCTCAGTATTTGGTATCTGAGAATCAGGTCATCTAGAAAAAAGCTCATATGCTATGAACCTTTGGTAAGCAGCAAGAAAAATTCTAAATATTGCAATTAGATGAGGTTTATCTCATTGTTCTTAAAAATATCCATTTGGTTTTCATGGTAGTTTCAACCCTTAGTTAAGTAAAAATAAAACCAGAATCTTGTATTAATTCATCCATCTAGACAGGAAGATTTATAAAGCACCATTTACTTGGTGAATCCTTCAGTCTAAGTTATCTAATGATTTTCTAAAATTAGATTCTACTTTCAAAAAATCAAAACTGTCAGAGTTATTAACATAGCACCTTTTTAGGGATATTGTTAGATACACAAACATCTTGGAAAAAATACTGAAAGACAAAAGTTGCATCAGCTTTGAATGTGTTTAAAGCAACATATTAGAAGTTCTCATAAGGTTCATTTATAGGAAGAAGAAAGTTGGTTGAAACCTCAATCCCACTGCAACTAATGAGATTTCACCCTTTCTCTTTTGCTAGTCAGACACATTCCTAGTGACCATGACCATGAAAAAGATTCTTGCACAAGGAAATATAAATGGTAGACTCTGTCTCTTGAAACAGTAGGTTTATTTGAAATTTCTGTGCTTCAGTATTTCTTGTAGTCAGTGCACAATATGTGTTCCAGCCTGAAGGCTTCTATTAGTTGATAGAAGATAAAAAGAAATATTTCTATTTACAGATCCAAAAATTTTTAAGAGGAGGAGTGAAAAATATTTTGACTGTTTCACAAAACAAGTGTGAAAAGTGATCATTGAATAATTTTAAAGGGTCAGTATTAAATTTGTATTACTACAGTTAAATCCTAGCTAGAATTGGAGAGTAAATTCAGTAAAAAAAATAAAGAATCTTATAAACATTCTACAAACTCAGTCTCTAAGTCTCCATTATTAGGCTGTTAGGCCTTAAATGTTCATGCCTTCTCCAGTCAAGTATGTCTAGTCAAGTATGTTCTAGTATCTCTTTATATTTAGTGATTTTAATGTGGCCACTGCTTTCTTTCAATCTCTTGATTTCATGTGGTTAAAAGTCCACAATGCATTCCAGGATTTATCTGATCCTTGAGAGTCCAGTGTGTGAGAACTGAAGACAGTAACTAACCTTTGCCCAGTAGCAAGGGCCAGGATGCCAGAGAACATAAACCACCACAAAACATAGAGATGGAAGAGATTTAGGGACAGGAGAGAGGAAAAGAAGAAAAGAATTCCACACTGAGGGAAACTGACATAGAGTGACACTCATTCACATGTTTTTCTTTTGAGATGGACTGGCCAGTTCCAATACCTCCCCACCACCACCTCCCAAATCTCTCCTATTTCCCAAATCCTTCCCAGGAACAGTTTAAAGACTAGCAGGTGGCCCAGGAAAAAATCCTCTCAGAGACCATTCAACCTTTCCAAAATGAACAATCAAGTTCCAGTCCCACTTCTTTCACTGTTAAATTTACTACCACAGAAATACTCACTAGCAGCAGAAACAACCTTAAGGCAGTGATGTATGGAACAGCTGACTTCTGTGGTTTGCAAGAACTGTAATTCTAAACCTTTTCCCTATGTAAACTGATTTCTGGTTTTGAAATGTAGTCATTGGCTTCCCAGCTGCTGATAGCTATAGAGCTGCCTAAAGCCAAGCCAGCTTCTCTGCTGAGCAGGCAGTATGGTTTCTCGCCATAAAGGAAACGACTTGAAAGGCAGCCTGTTGACCCTGTAAAGGATGGATGTGCACGGCTTTTGTTCAGAGCCAATGTTTTTCCTGCCGTCCTCCCCAAAGAGACCTTAAACCTGGAAACCAGTGGTTTCACAGACAAATTCAAGACTCAGTCATAATCAAATAGGCTCAGCACAGCATGTTATTGCACATCAACAAGGCTGCGGTAACTGTCCACTACAAATACAAGATAATGTGACATACGTTAGCCCACAGTGAAAAGGGGCTAACCTAAGCCAAATTACTCTCAGTGTGCCATGGGCTAAGAGCATTTGCACAGGCATTTATTGAGACAGTTAACCAGAGTAATTTGATCATATGTCTGATCTCAAAGAAAAAATAGACTCTAAATTGCTAGTATGGTATATGGGAGATGTAGCCATGACATTCTGTTGCATTATCATCTGATCTAAAAAGAATGTAAAAGATACACTCCCTTCTTGGCATTATTTTAACACAGCATTTTACCAGCCTGGATTATGAAGACAGGGAAAAAAAAAAAAAAAAGGCGTTCTATTTAAACCTGTAAAAATGCACTTTATTCCTATTTGATAAGGCACAACTTTTTCTAGCAATTGTAATCTGTAACATTACAGCCTTAGGAGGTAATTTACTAAATAGGACAAAATTAGCTGATTTTTGGACCATTTAAAGCAACACTTCTGTTGAAAGCATATAAAATGTATTGAAGTAATCTCTAAAGTCTTTACCCCTGCTTGAGATTTTAATTTACTCAGAGTTAATAAATTACCCCCTTTCAGAAGCTATTGAAAATTTTCACTTAAATCCTTTTTAAAACTTAATGTGTTCAATTGAATCTTAAGCAATTTATACACACATACACAGAGCTTGAGGTGGTCACCATACTAAGGTGAAGGCTGAAAAGAGGTTAGATTAGCACTAACTCCTCTTCCCTTAGGGATTGCTGGGGTGCTATTAATGAATGTGAATTCCCTTCTCCCCCAGATCCCTCCCCCTACATATGCACTGGTCTGGCTGTTGAGTAATTACTTTTCCACAACTGCATTTAGCAAAATAGCCTGTTCAAAACCCAGGCCCATTTTCTTTCCTGCTGAAGGATGTGACTGCAATCAGGGAAGAGAACAGCAAATCTGGGTCACCCCAGTATTCAGGTTAGCTGGGACACAAAAGCTTGCTTCATCTCAGGCAGGGCTCTGTGTTACATTTGCACACTTATCAGAAATATTTTTTTCAGGCTATCAATTATTATATTTGAACATTGCATCCTTGCTCTAGGGAGCCCTTAGCAAGCTGTAGCAAAAATCAATCCAGTTTTACAACTTTTACCTTGGCACAGGTCCAACTCTTTATCTACCTCTCACAGTTATTTAAAGATGCGGTGCTTTTTTTTTCTGGAGTATAGCTATATTCCTGAGTAGGACTTGCCCTTGATGTATGTAATACCCTTTTTCCTTTATTGTGGCTAATCTGTGAATCCACTTTGGTTTCACTTTTCGTATTTGACAATTGGTGTGTCTGTGGCAAGGTTTGTGTGGCTGAGTACCCACCTCTCCTGGGCAGTGTGTATTTCTGAGCGTGTATTTCTCACAGCAACCAGAGCCTCTTATTTCAGGGAACGGGCATGTGGGTTGGAGCCCACTCTTGTTGAAATTGCTTTAACACTGGCTGCAACTGCAGCAGTGGCATCTGAAAATTTCTCCATGTGCTTATTCTGAGCTTTATTTTTCCAGTGCCAACCCTACCTAAGAGGTGACCAAGCCAGACATCCATCTCTATGTGTGTAGGTGCATGGGGCACCTTTACCAGCACACCTCGAGGGCCATCTTCATCAAAGAGTTTATGAATCCCAACACTGGCAGCAGTGTTTCAATAGACAGACACTATAGCTGTCTCAAAAGGTTACTGACTCCCAGATGGTGGGGAATTTTGGATAGCAAACACTGTTCTTAGACGTTACTATGTCAGTGTAGGCTGCAAAAACAGACAGCAGATGCTGGGCATCACTGGAGTTATGAAGTAACAGGCATTAAAAGAGAAAATCTATCTTAGAGCTGTACTTTGAAGGGGTTTTATGTTTATTTTAGAAGCAGACCCAGTTTCTACTTCCCTATTGAACACTCATGTGGAAGCTCAGAGAGCCACTAATCAGATTGCATATGTTTCTATGTTTCTAATTCTCTACTTTTCAGCTCAAAAATGTGTTTTACCACTTCCCGTTAAAGTTACTTTATTAAATTCCCTCACAGCAGTTAGCTGAGGGCTAAAAGACATCCTTTAATTTACACCACGCAAGTTTATAAAAAGTGAGTGCTGGAAAGTCAATAAAGCAAGAGTTTGGCTCATTGCTTCCAGCCTGCTTGCACAAACCAGCCATGGCTGTGCCCAGAGAGACTCTGAAAGGCTGCAAGTCCATAGCAGCGCACGTGCATCCTCTTTCTCTGATGGAGGTGGGATGCTTCCTTACAAGGCAGCAGTTGCCAACCGAATGCCATGGGAGCATGATGGGAGTGGTGTGTCCAACACCTACGCAAAGCAAACCAAATCCCTGCCTTCTTCATAGTATAATATCTAGTTCAACAAATCTCAGTAATACATACTCATTTTCAGGACCTGCACTTTAAAGAAAGTAGCTAATGAGGCTTCCCCTCCTCCCAAGCAATATGGAGCTAGCATCCAGCTACCTTTGAGCATGTTGTCTTTAGAGCTCCTAAGTAAAGCAGGAGATAGCTGGATCAGTCCTTTGGAGGATCCTTCCAAAAAAAGAGCTGATATTTTCGGTTTGATTATTTCTATTTGGACCCCATTCCTCTGTCTTTCCTTTTAGTCAGTATATGTGACAGCATGCCAGTGGCAGAGACCTTAAGTGTTTAGCCATTTTCAAATAGTCACTGAAAAGAAAAAAGTTTATTTTTTTCTTCCTCTCACACTTTCGTACCTGTCTTTTACCTGTTTAATTTAAAATATTGTTTGCTCTTACCCAGAGTTGTGTAGGGTTAGAGGCATTTGACAGCTAGCTGTATTTTAGGAGCAAATGAACTGGTTCATATTCTCAGAGAAAACATAAGGCATCTTTTAGAATAAAATGTACTATAAAAATATACAGTAGCATTACTGAAAACAAGAAGAAACAAGTATATATTCTGACCTCAAAGTAGGCAAAGAAGGGCTGAATAGTGAGAGCCATTCTTATTTACTCGCATAATCAAACTTTACAGGCAAGACTAGGGGGAATTTATATTTTGTGACTCATACTAAGAAAAAACAAGAAACTCAATATTTAGGTTCAAGCTTCTGATTTCATTTTCTAGTTAAGGTTGGAATGCTTGCTGGAACTTTCTCCTTCTTAGCTTTTGTTGATTTCTGTCATTCAGGAATCATGAAGTAAATATTTATTAACATGGGAACCCTCCTCCTTCCTGCCCTTCATATTTGTGCTTCTTATGCTAATGAACTTACTTTAACAAGGGAACCACATTCCTCCTGGGTCCACATCAGTTCTGGTGCCAACACATTAGTTATTTAAATGTAGTTTTATATTAATTTTTCATATTGTAATGCATTGTTCCCTGCAAATATACATGTAGCTGGTTTTCAACAGTAAACAAATATATGTTAAAGATATTGTTAGCTGAAAACCTTTCATCTCTCATTTTGCTTCCTGTGATAGTAGTGGTCATTTCTCGCTCTTGCCCTGTCTTTTCTCAACCATCCTCTTTCCCTTCTACAATTCTTCTGTGATGACCACTGTAAAGGTTTTCTTTCTGTTTTCCAAAGCAGGTTATTAAGGCAAATTCAGAATTCTGAAACTACATATTTTCCATGCATTCAACATCTACCTCTAGTATCCTCAAAGTCTGGCATAAAGTCTTGCAGTCTTTGATTTGGGAAATGCAGTTAAAAAAAACCAGGGGTTTAGCAAAAGCTGAAAAGCCCATGCTCTTGAGAAACAACCTTACTAGTACAACAATGATGCATAGGAACAGATAGGGGAGGTTATTGGACCATTCTTTTCTTATTTTCCCACCAATAACAAAAAAAGATATACAGACTAAATGCCTGCATATGTATCTGTATGACACAGTACCACAGCCATATCAAAAGAAATTTTTGCTTACTAAATGGCTAAATTACTGAATGTAAATAGGTAAAAATGACAACTACTGTTCTCTGTGAGGTGGGAGCTGTTATTTCCAAAAGACATGTTTTTAGACTAAAAAGTGGAAACTAGACACAATCACATATCATATTGCCAGGGCTGCTATTTAGTACATCAAAAGTTCAGGGCTTGCTGCCCCCGGACTGCTCCATTTTGAGCCATTTAAAATTATCAAACATTTTGATCTCAGGAGTAGGTTGCTGTTATAGAATTTGATAAGAAGGCTGAAGTCTTCAACAATGTTCTCCTAAGAGTCCTCAAGAAACACAGACATTAAACAATGAACTATCAACTGAGGTGTGTGTGAGGCATTGCTTTATGGGTTTCAGTGCTAGGGAAGTAGAAGTCGGTTAATGAGTTCTCAGTCTTTGAAAGAGGCCTCACAAATGGTTCAGGGAGCTACAGTGAGTCTGACTTTCCTATCAGGTAAATGAAAGAAACTATAACAAAGGAGAGAAATAACAGATATCTAGATCTAGATAAATATGATATATTACAGGGAAGAACCAACTCGGCTTCTGTGAAGGAAGTCCACTTTCACAGATCAATGAAAGTTCTTTGAGGAGTCATAAAGGCTAGGGAGTATGGTGACCCAGTGACTCTGTACTTACATTTTGAAAAGCATTCGACAAAGTCCCTTAGAAGAGATTTCTAAAGAAATTAAGCTGCCATGGGTAAGAAGGAAGGCCATCCTTTGGATTAATAATTGGTTGAAAGCGAAGATAACCTGGGTAGGAATAAAAGGTCGATTTACACAATGAAAAGCCATTAATAGCAGGGTTCTCTGTGCCCTTAGCATAAGTGTTGTCCAGAGTGCTAATAAATTACCTCAAACAGAGAGCAAATAGTCAGGTGACAAAATGTACAGGTGAGACAAAGTAATTCAAGACACTCAAAAATGATACTAATGATAGAGTGCTTCAGAAAATACTCGCATGTCAGTGGTAAATGAAGTTCAGTAAATGGCTACATAGTAGTGTGTACGTGATGCAGACTAAGCTAACTGCTACCACTCAGGAACCATATGTCGGAGTTGAGGGTGTTTCTCAGCAGACGTTAGCTCAATGACAAGAAGCAGCCAGAAAGACTAACAAATCTGATCCTTAGTATTACATGCAGTTGAGCTTACTGGAATTTTCCTAGATTTTAGGAATTTAGGAAAAATCTGTAAGGGAGGAGCAAACTTAAGAGTAGTAGGATGGGTAGCTTCTATATGAGGAAGTAGAAAGTCTGAAACTCTTTAGCAATGGGGGGATATGGCCGACATCTGAAAGTCCATCTGGAAAAGTTGATAATAACATTGTTTTTTTTAACTGGCGAACAAGCGGTCACCCACTGAAAATACTGAATGCCAAGTATAAAATAGATGAGAAAAGCACACTTTTTTCTCACTGAATTAAATAGAATTCCTTGATGATGGGAGTGACCAAAAAAAAAAAAATCTAAAATGATGTTAGAGAAATTAATGGATGATAAATCCGTCAGAGTTTTAGACATGGCTAAATGTCACATTTTTCATTGTTCAGCTCTTGAAAGGATCATTCTACACCTAGAAATTTCTCCAGTAATACATGTCAGGTCACTTTAAGAAAAATGGTACTTTATTAAATGAAGTTTTAGCCCAATAAATTATGGTTACTTTTGTATTCCTATGAATGTAATAATTTGCAATTTTCAAGCAAAAAGTTTTCAGTACTTCCCTGTCATTTAAAAATGGTAACTTTTAATGGTAATTTCATGAAGGGGAGGTAGAAAAATGCTTATTAAAAAAAAAAATTGTATTTTTTCATAGCCAGTGTAAACTACATGCTAGTCAGCATTCTGAACATTTGGACACAGCAAGTGCTCTAAAATGGGTTTGACACACGATCTGTATATTTTGACTTTTCAATAATTTTCCTGCATTTCAGTTCACTGACTAAAATCTTGTTTGCCTTAGTTATTATAGTATCTTCTACTAATTATGTTAAACTACATAAACTAATCTGCTCCTTCTCTTTGTGCTGAAATAAATTTCCATAGAGCATAATAAATCAAATGCATTTCTACAGAGGGAAAGAGGGAAAGAGCATTATTATTTTTATTAAAACTCTGAAAGTCAGGAAGGTATGGTTTAACCAGTGTCAGCCACATCAGTTCTTCTGCTGTGTAAGAAACCACTAGTGGACAAAGCATTGATCACGTCTGTCCCTAAGGGAGTGGTAGGTAGCAGCTCTGCTTCTAGAGGAACTCTACAGGTGGGCAAAAGACAAAGCAATGGGATGGATTTTCAGTCCAGCCAATCTACTGGTAAGGTACTCAAGCAGGACCTGAAATACCTGAGGTATGTGTTCATGCTTTTTCTCTCCCATGGCAGTTATCTTTCTTCTTCGTCATCCTTAACTGTGTCTATCAAAAAGGACTATATGGAATTATGTCTCTTTTTTTTAATGCATACATCATGAGGATTATGTTTTGAAATGTCTCCCATTTCTCACTCTCATGTCAATTTTAGTAACCAAAATAACTGAGAAAGAATATTGACAGAAAACTATCAGATAAAAACAGAAAATACAAGATATAATGCAAAAAAAGCAGTCTAAGCTGGAAATCCTGAAAAGTTTCAGCATATATTTTTTCTTGTTGTCCTTAGCTGCTGCACTTTAGCTGTCAGTGAAATAAATGAATAAGTTTTCTTCATCTCTAGTGACTGCAATCCTATCTCATGATAAGATTAAATTCTAGCATCATAAATCAACACTTAGAATTAACATTAGGAGTCTGCCAACCACCCCTAGAAAATGTCAATCGATTATATTCTATTCCTAGGTCTCGATAATTGCAATTTGTCCTATGTATATGTATTTTATATTTAAATGTATTTGTTTAAACTGGATGACAATCACAGTAGGAATCACCTACAAAGTTCAGGGATAAGATCGAAAAAGTGTGAAGTCGTGAATCAGCCACAATTTTAAAAGCTTTATCTCCTTTCTAGTTCTTGTTTTTGTTCTTTTTCAGCCACGAAGATAGGTTTTGTTGAAGATTTGTTTCTAAAGTACTCAAAAGATTTCCACTAGCATAAACAGGTTCCCATGGGCTTGTTCTAGGCTCCAAAATCTTATCCTTCTTCAGCTACTTGTGATTCAGCATTGCGTATTGATGCACAATGTAGACAATCCTTCAAGATAGTGCGGGAGTCATTGGTTTATAAAGTGTAATTCTTGTGAGTTACTCCCTCCTCTTTAGTGATATAGGCTGCAGAGCTATTTTGGGATTGCTCTGCTTTGGGACATGTACATTTTCTCCCCATTTTCCCAGGCACAGGGACAGCAAAGGGTAAGAAACACCCATACAGAGGTAGAGAGAAAGTTGTTTGTCATCCTTGGGGCCTTGTCAACTGCTGGCACTGCCTTGCTTACTTCTGCTGAGAGTGCACATGGGGCTCATAAAATCTGCTCCATGGAGCAGTTAAACAACTTGAAATCCGCAACAGGCTCATGAGGTAAGCATGTTAATGTGACCCTGCTTTTGGCAATTGGGTGCTAGGAGATTATTGCACTCCTTCCCACTTCCTTTGAGATCAGTATTGATGCACTTCACTGCCTATTCCCTACCTAGTCACAAGGACAAACCTAGAACTGGCTGGATGGAGGAAGACAGAAAAAAGAGCTAAATGCCATGTGCCAGTCATCCCATACCTGCCAATGACCCTGAGGTTTAGACAGGAGAACTCAGCTTAGATTTGTTACGGAAGTGGGACTTCAGTGGTTTGCACACTGTGAAGGACAAAGGCATCCCAGCAGGGTGACCACCTCAGGCGTGACCAGCTTGGTCACCAGCCCCAGACATGCTCTTCACCCTGGAGAAATCCTGTGACATAGTAAGGCACAGCTGGGAAACAGACTGGGGCAGATTAACAGCAGAGGCAGAGCTTTGAATTTTGTCCCATTAAATGCCTGAATTAATAGCCTACATCTTAACAAGCCTGTACCTGATGAGTACTGCACAGAGGCAGGTGTGTGTGTGTGTGTGTTTTGGTTTTGTTATTTTTGTGTGTGTTGTGGGTTATTTATTGTGATGCAAGTAATTACATCTCTCTTTGAATTTTTCTGTGGCTTAGAAACATGTTTTTAACTATACTGCTATGTTTTTATAAGAATTGTGTAAAAAGAGGTCAGAAGGAAAATAATAAAGGGAATAAGTGGTATGCTTGTATTGTCTTTCTACTTTGGTCTCAAAATTATACACAGAAATTGAGAACAAAAATATCACCTATCTATGCTTGACCCTCAGTTCTTCCCATTCACTCATCTCATATATCACACACCAATTGACTTACCTTACATTCAGATTTCCTTAAGTGAGTTAACAACTCAGTATTTCTTGCACTTATAGACAGAAGAAACCCAAGATAATCTCTGTGTTGTTGCAATCAGTTGCAGTGAAGCCTCCTATTGTCTTTTTACAAAGTTTATAGCCCCCTGGCTCAGAAAGGTCAGATTTATTGTTGCCTATTTACTGGCATGTGAATTTATGAGTGTTCAGCTCTGAAGCCTGGTATAAACATACCAGCGTTGGTATGTTTAGGGACATTTTTGTCACATGGTGTTGCCCACAGCTTTGGAACAGAAGTCATGAAGTATAGCACAGAGGACTTGCACAGCTTTCATCAAGCTGGTACAAGTAAGACCTGCTCTGCTCGTGTCTGATGATGCAAGCAGTGATGGCTGGGATGCCCTCACTGAACTTGAAAAAGGAGAACTTCATAAGACAGAAAGATTTTATAAGTTTAAATTATGACAAGCCAGTGATTTCAATCCTTGTTTAGAGTAGTTTTTTCCAATTACAGTAGTGAATTACTGCTGACCTGTCTCTCTAAAACAATGAATTGATTTACAGTAGTTAATGAAATATTTGGTGTAGACAGGGGTTTTTTTGATGAAATGTATATGGCCTGGATGATGGGTTTGGTAAAGTCACTATATGAAAAGGTATTAAATAAACTTACTAACCAGGTAATGAGAGATAAGCCTTTTAGTGGATCAAAAAATGGCTAGGAAGCAAAGGTATGACTAAATTGGTCATTTTACTTTGTTGTCAAAGGATCATTAGCAGCATGACCAGAAAGTTTCAGGGCAACTTATGTTCAAAATATAGCTCTAAAAATCTGTCAAAATATATTTCTATTTCCATTTCCATACCTGCATTAATTCTTTAAAATATTAGCATGTTTCTACTGTGTCCAGACAAAATTCATCTGTCTTAATATCACTTGATATCTTTTCAAAGTTTGTGGCATCCGAGCCTTGTGGAAACATGAGAGCAATATAAAATCATAGAATCACAAAATGGCCTGGATTGGGAGGGACCTTAGAAATCATCTAGTTCCAACCTCCTGCCATACGCAGGGACCCCTTTCACTAGACCAGGTTGCTAAGAGCTCCATCCAGTGTGGCCTGAAACACTTCCAGGAAGGGGGCATCCCGGTATGGAACTGGAACTAGATAAAGTCCCTTCCAACCCAGGCCATTCTATGTTTCTATGAAATCATCAGTGAGTAAAAAAATAAAAAGCTGCAGATAAGGAGAGGTCTAGTTTAAAGCAACATGCATTTTCAGTTACTTAAATCCTTTGGTGTGATCCTTAAAGCACAGATTAAATTTCTGACCTAAAGGATAGAGGAGACATGATAATTTATCCACATTACCAATTATTCCACATGCTTATTTTCAGTGGTGTCATTAAAAATTGCTTCAACTATTGTGTTTATAATTCATATTTTCAATTTCTTGAGTATTTTGGTTCAGATTTAACTTTTCTTACGGACACTGGTATCCTATCCCAAAGATAAAAGTGTCAAGCTTGAGGTAATCTCTTTAAGAAAAACCTGAGGGACAGAAACATCATTTTCTTTCTGCTTGTTTTTTGGCATTAGTGCTTGCAAGTAAAATGAAAGACTTGATTTGAAATTCAAGGCCAGATCTTAAGAGATGGTGGGCCCTTGCATATCCCAGTGGCTTCAGCGAGATCAGTGCATTTCAGGACTCATCCCCAAGACTGGATTTGATGCATTGTTTTTGTTTTGGTATAGCTCTGCTAAGGAGTAATCCACTGAGAATTTACTGCCCTTTTGGAGAATACTCCTTGTTTCATGCACATATTTGTCATTTTTTTCCTTTGCCCTTGTCAAACTGAGCATGTTATTTTGTTGTTTGATAAGACATATATCACTTTATGAATTAACCATTTATACATGAATCAGAATATAGGCTGAAAAGTATGGATAGGGCCTTCTTCCAGCAGTACTGTAAAAGAGTTCATATATTTTGATCATTTCACCCCCTACCCAAGCCCCTATTAAAGGAACTAGCACTGAAATAATTCACAGCTTTGGTGTTAAAACTGTCATCATTCTTCAGGGCTAACACAGTGAAGAAATAACTTCTCAGCAGTGTGGGGCAGGGGGTTAAGAGTTTGTTTTCTGAAGATTAGAAAGGAGCTGTTTGTTTGTTTGTTTGTTTGTTTAATCAAAGGAAAGTTAAGTTCTGCAAAAGTTGGTGAGACTGTCCAGTAATCCTTATATTACTCTGTGTCCTGTTTATAACAGGTCAACAGATAGAAAACAACAAAAAACCTCACCTAGACAAACTGGTGTTTTGACTTACACAAAAACCATTAAGGACATTGGTTTAAGTCAGAGGGGTAGCTCCAGAAGAAGGGGTAGGGCATCTAAACCTCTTCATTAGTGTTCTTTCTTCCCTATGCTACTTGTGTGCAGGTGATTCCTGCTGCAGATAAGGATATTCTGTGGAAAGTCTCAGTTACTAGTGTTGATCACTAGCTATCAGTCTCACTGGCATTTTCCAAGGTATTCAGCTGTAAGTTGCCATTGACCAACCCCAGAGTGTTAAGACTAGACCAATAACATGTGTGTAGAATTTCACATGCCTTTTAAAATATTTCCACATTAAAACATTTTGAAGAATTCAAGATTATCTCCTCAGAATATTTATAAGACAGATTCGTGAGGGAATTCATCCTGTTCTGTGCAATAGTAGCAGCACAATGCAGCCTTAAAGTCAGCTTAGGCATCTCTTTGAGGATTTCTCTGATGTACAGAAATCCTGTAATAATGGCTTTTTCCCTTTCCCTCACTGCAAGTTCCACTTCAAAGATGCTGGGATGGTATGGCTACTGGAGAGGAACGTACTGCAAGTTTCTGTGTATGTCTCAGGTATAGCCTACCATTATCAGAAGGACTTCTTGTGGCTCCTAGGAGTCAGCAATACCTCAAGGTAGTCTTGAAACTACTTTAAATTACCATGAAATCCAAAGGTCAGCTCAAGGATTCTGAGGTTCGGATATGTCTGTCCCCTCCTATCATTTTCCCTAGAACTTGTTCTGAGTTGCCTCCTTTCCTGAAGTCATAGCCCAGTGATTCTAGTTTGCACCCTGATAGTAGACAGACCTTTTTCTTTCATCATCAGTGGAGATGCAGAGTGATTTTGATTAATGACTTCATTGTCCTCAGCCAGCAAGAGACTTGCTTTTTTCAGTTTGCATCAGAATGGATGCTGAACTGACTGTAAGTCTCTAACTGGCAGTAGATTTCACCTGCAGAGAAGGGAGGAAATTAGTCAGGGAAAAAACGGTCACAAAATAATACTGATTTACTCTAACTTCAACTAGAATGTCAGCAGATGCAAAAATTTTCCTAAACTTCCCCAGACTTTTTTGCTAAGTCTATACATGCAAGAAGTAAACTGTTTATGAGAATCAAAATAATCTTAAGAATCAAGCAAACTCTCATTTAATTCTTTCATCTCACATTTTTCCTGTGTATTTTTAATATGAAGGAGAGTAAAGGCACAGATGAATTTCCAGTGATATTAGCATTAGGGTATTTTCATGCCTGTCCCTACTCTTCCTCCAGTGAGGAGACTGGGCCTGTCTCAGGAATTTTAGGAATACTGGTTTGTTGTTATGCATGTAAGATTTTAACATATAACGTCACAAATATTAATGCCAGTCACAGGTCATGACTGGGTCTTTTAAACCTCAGCTAGATCTACTCTTCACATCCAAGAACTTCTTGGGCACATGGTGATCAACAGCAGCTTTGACCGTAGTGACCACGAAATTGTGGAGCACAACATCCTAAGGTAGGAGAGCAGCAGAACATAGACTCTGCTCCTCAGAAAAGCAGAATACACCTCCTTCAGGAAAATGCTACATGGGATCACATGGGTGGCACCTCTGAAGGGTGAAGAAGCTCTGGAAAGTGACAAGCCTTTGAATACAACCTCCTCCAATTGCAATTATGGATCATCGTGTTACTTAGGAAAATAGGTAGGGATATCAGGAGACTAGACTGGCTAAACAGGGAGCACGTGACTGTGTTTCAGTTTAAAAGAAGAAGGGATAGGACACAAAGGAGAAATTTATAAACTTTGAGTGTGCAGTGCTAATGTTAGGAAAGCCAAAGCTCACTTAAAGTTGATGCCTACCAGGGTCACGAAGTGTACGATGCCCCAAGGTGCATGAGGTAACGTTTACAGCGGGTCAGGGGAGGTGATCAGCATTGGTGAGACCACACCCAGAGTGCTGAGACAAAGCACTTTTCATATAAGGAGATTTTGAGAGATGGGACTGTTCAACCAGGAAAAGAGAAGGCTTGGGTGGGATCGCATACATGTATATAAACACTTTAAGGGAGGGTGTGAGGAAGATGCAGTCATGCTTTTTTAAGTGGTACCCAGTGACAGGACAAGAGGCAACTGGCACAAACTGAAACAAAGCAGGCTCTGTCTGAAAATCAAGAAGTACTTTTTTACTGTGAGAGTGACTGAGGACTGAACCAGGCTACTCAGGAGTCTCAACCCTTGAGGTAGGTAACCCTGCCTGAGCAGGAATGGTAAGATGAGATGACCCCCAGATCACAGAATCACAGAATATTTTGAGTTGGAAGAGATTTACAGGGGTCATTGAGTCCAACTCTCAAGTGAATGGCCCATATGGCGATGGAACACAGAACCTTGATTATCACCACCCTCTGACCAACAGAGTTAATCTCATTTTTTTCCAACTCCAACCATTCTGTGATCATGTGATAGAAAGAAAATCTTCTACCACGTGGATATTATCGAGAGTGGAAGAACAGGGAATGCATTTTGAATGGCACTAAATGTTTGTTATATTTTTACATGCAGGGAAAGACCTCCTAGGCTGCCAGAGAGGAAGTTTAAATAGCTTTTATTCCTTAGTAAGGTTTTGCTAAATGATAACTAAACTTCCTAGAAGAGGAAGGATATGAGGGGGCAGATGAGAAGGTGATAACATGCACATCGATAGATAATATACCATTTCTGGCTGTTAGCTTGTTATGTGAATGTGATGTGAAAAAAGCTAAGAACACACAAAGAATGTTTTGCTGTCAATACTGAAATTGATGCTAAAATGTAAAAGTTGGAATCTTCTAATCATTTAGCCACTTGTTTATTCAGTTTCTGCTTCTGAGGGGTGATTGTTGACCACCAGTCTGTAGAACAAACACCAAAATCAGTGTTGTGTTCATTCACATACTGCTCACAGTAGTCAAGGTCTTGACATTGTGTAACAAGAATAACACAATCAGTACTCATATAAATATCTAAAGGCATCTTGACATTGCTTCACCATACAAATAAATTTGCAACCCAAACTTCTAAATGGTTGTATGTTGTGCCTGTCGTGATGCCAGCTGAAGTTTTGTTTCTGTTAACCTGGGTAGTGTATACTTTGAATTTCATTTGAGTCAGTGAAACTCAAAGATTTGAGGTAGTTGAAACAGTTCCAGGGGATCCTTGCTGTCCTCCCTCTCATCTGCAAGGTCATCTGCCCAGCTTCTTGGAAAATATGTGATGGGAGATGTTGGCTGCTCAGAGTCTGTGATACTGAGCAGCTTTCAGATTGCTTCGGGGCCCTCAGAGCTTTCCTATTTGCATTGTTAGGGAGACCTCTAAGAGGACAGCCTTGGGGTAAGAGTTGCCTTGCAAAGAATGTCCTTGTTGGTTTATGTTCTGGCAGTTGCTCCTGATAGAAACAAAGCCATATTTGAAAATGCTGAACTACTCCACAAAATCAGTTTTCCTTCCAGCACCCCCCTTTCCTGATGAAAGGCTGCATTCACAAAGAGCTTCCAAATAACACAAATGAAGAAAACAATTGTCACAAGAATGACTTTCAACACTTAAAAATTGCTTTCTGAAACTGTTTGAGATAGTCACCTAAAAGGGTAGTCTTCTTTCATAACTCCTTTATAATAACGCACAGCTGGGTGAAAATTCATCTCAAACAATGCTTACTTTTGTCTTTCCTTATTTACCATCATTATCATTACTTTTTACTTTGGTTAGCAGATGTTTCTTTAGTGCTCTGACATTCTTTATAATTTGCATATTTGTTAATTTAACTGGCAGAAAAGTCAACTTACTGTACAATATGCACCTTGTATTTAACACTTATATGTATGTGGCATATGTAACAGGAAAAGATCTTCTGATATCCCCAATACATTTTTAATGTACAAATTTAACATACTTTTTAAAATTCATGTATTTTGGCTTTTCTTTGTGCCATGCAAAAATGTCTGATTGTTTCGAGCACAGCTCAAATCCAAGGAGGAATCATTTTGAGTCTACAGTATAAACTCATAGCATCCAGGATGTGGCTATGATGAACAAATCAGTAATTAATTGGGCATTCATTCCAGTGACCTGTCAGCATTCAAATGCTTTAATTAGATGGAGAAATGGAGGCAAGTAATGAGGGCCAAATCTGTATCCTTTTGAATACAGTGGCAAAACATCCACTTGCTGCAATAAGATTCAGTCCTAAATGCATGACAGCACACTATAGAAGATGTCGTCTCCACCAACTGTGGTTCAAGTGTATAATACTGATAATGTCACTGGCATTGTATCTTTCGTTAAGGAAACAATGATGCTCTTAGGAAGCTTTTTGTCTGCTCATGCATACAAAACAGGCAATTTTCATGAAGTATTAATTGCAAATTATCTAGTATAAATGAGGGTCCCAAAAAGAAAAATCTACTTTATACTGTATCTGCTGTTTATTTCATTATTAGTATTCATTGTTTTGCTTAGGCGGTACAGCTGAAAGGAAACACCATATCCTGTGTCTAGGAATGACACTTTAAATACGCAGGTGTATACAGACCTGGAGGGTTTTTTCTATTCCCCAGCTTTTTCATAAGTATATCAAGCATATATGTGTCTAAATGCCCACCAGAAGCATTTGCCTACCTAAGATTTTCTGTGTATATTGGTCAGTTTCAATTTCCACACACAGGTAAACCATATTAAAAATTACCACACTAGATTAAAATGCTGGTGATATATTTTAAGTGCTTCCTTTATCTTCTAAAAGTACTGACTGTAGCTCAACACCTGTTTGTTGCTACCTAGCTAGCATTAACTTTACATTTGAAGTGCAGGATTGAACTATTTATTATGAAAAACATAGACCAGTTTTGAAAATTGACTTAACACTTGACATTCATTCAAATTAAATGTATATGTTTTTTCCAAAAGTGCTTTTAGTTTCAATGTCTTTTTTAAATAACCCTTCTAATATAAAAAATATGTAGTGAAGTTCATGGCAAAATGCAGTGCACACAGAGGTACCCCAACTACCTTTGAATGAGAAACATACATCCATCCTAGACAATCACAGGCCTCTAAGAGTCTTCCTACACTTTTGTTTCCTCATGGCTGTTAGAAACTACCTCCGTGTTTTGCAGCCTATTAAAACCATGTATTCATGACCATCTCATACAATTTTCTTCTTGTGCATATAATGTTCTCTTCCTTGTTGCTTAAGCAGAATTTTTCCTTTATGTTTTAAACATACATTGAACTTTATTTACAAAACAAAAACATTCTCCAGTAGCCTTCACTTTATAAGACTAAGCCACTGCAGGTCTCCTGTCAAAAATATGGTTTCAGTTCCTTTGAATATCCACGTGCTCTTCTTTTCTGAATATAATTGAATCAAACTGTATGCAATTTCCAGATGAAGTCCCAAATGTACAGAAGCATTAATACATCTCGATGCCTCCTGAAAAACCCCATGTGATATATTTGGGGATTTGGTGTGTACTTTTCACAGCCAAGTCTATCTGAAGTTCACATGTGTTCTGTGATCCACTGATATATCCTATGTATTTCCATCTCCTGTCATTTCAAAATGATGAATTGTCAGCTTATAACAGAGATTCTTGTTATTAGTCCTCAAGTACATGACTTTGCAATTTGTGCAATTATACCTCACCCCTTCTTTTCTAGTTCACTCATCTGTTCCAATAGTATATTCTGATCCCTCTTTAAATTGCTGTTTCCAGTGCTTTGTCACTGGCTGTTTTCATTCTTCTTCAAATGACTGACACAAGCCCTCAACCCCTCCCCACCAGGTATCTTAGACTTCTCCTCATAACCATCTCACTGAAGTAGATCTGTTTCACCTAGATTATTTTCCAGGAGAAATGTCACAAGCTGTCTTAATGACATGGTCAAGCAAACTTTATAAAAGCTTCTAAACATTTGAATCTTCAAAAAATTTCAGTTTCAGAGTAATATTTCAACTATATAAACATTAAATTCCTAAAAGAAGAACATTTGCAAATCCCTTGATATCTTTCCCTTCTTTGTGTTTATAGGGTCATTACTAAGATTCCTCCGTCCCATATTCTTCCCTGGACTTCATTAAGGTCTTTGGTTTGGGTTTTTTTTTCTGATCCTTCCCACATAGCTTCTATAACTTTCATGAGAATCACTTTGGGTGCCGTGTTCAGTTTTGGGAGGTCTTTGTTTTTTCCATTTCTAAGAGTCTCCATCTGGGAGCAAAACAGCTTCCCACCCCAGCTAAGGGCTGGGGTCTCACCACTAGCACTGCTAAAAAAGACAGAGTTCTTCTGACTATGGCAACTTAAAAAGCTCTAGCCAACATAAAGAAGAGATCAGTATCTGACATGCATAAATTTCTGGGGCTAGAAAGGGTAATAGTCAGTATGGTCACCTGAGCCAAGCCTTAGACCATGGTGACTGGAGAATCTTGCCGCAGCAGTAGGACACTGGCGTCATCCCTGAGTATACTGTGTTTCAAAACACACATCTGAAATTGGGGTTTTTTGACTTTGAAACTGAATAAATCTCTTCTGAGATCATCAGATACCTGCTTACCACCAGCCCTATTGCCTGAGTAAGCTCACCAGAATCCAGTATTTCATCTTATGCAGCTCAGGTGATCTATTACCCTATCTGCTCAGAAATTGTCAAAAAAACTTGAGCCAAGAGTTCTTGAGCTCAAGTAACTACTTACCCTAGCAATCTGAGGTTTGATTTTGATTTGTTTTCCACTGAATGCCTCCAAATATTCCTTGAGAGAGTAGGAAAAGTTGCTCAGGCTCTCAGTATCTCTATGTCTAACATACACCAGGCTATCACACCATCTCCCAGTCTTGTGACAGCTGAGAGATTTCCTCTTGTCATCTAGCCCTCTTTGTCAGATTTAGACACAAGATTTTTGTTACTAAAGTGGCAGTCATGAGGCTTTAACTCAATGTGCTGGTTTCCAAAGTCCCATGTATCATTACATGCCATCTTTTGACAGGGTTTGCCACAATGTCTACATCAGCCCCAGCAAAGGAGGTTTTCCTTGCTGTAATTCCACAAGATACCAGTGATGGCCTGAAAGTCTTCATTTGAAATGATGAACTGCATTACTCCACGATGCGTCCACAACACGTACTGCCAAGGAAACCCTGCACGAACTGCAGTATCCACAGCACCTTTTCCTTCAATCCCTAGAAAGTGACCAGCCAGTTCCTTGTATCGAGGTACATACAGAAATCATTGTGATCCTTTATGCTTGATTTTTTTGGTTTTGTGCCAAAAGTAGAAATCACCAAGACAATGCCATGTTAGTGCTGAGGTTTTCGATGCTGCAAATTCTGACTTTAGGTGTGTGAGAGCCCAGTGAGAGCCGAATCAAAATCGTCTCTTCACCAGCCACTTTTTCGACCCATGCAGGTCACTGGCTTAGACCAGTGGGTATCAACATTGTATCAAGGCTTATCCAGTCCACTCATCATCCACATAATTGATTAATTTTATCCTTCCCCACTCCCTTACCTCCATTTACTTCTCCTTCAAGAGCCTGCAAGTTGCTTTAACCCCACTGACTACATAAAGCCCTCCCTCCACTACACAAAGGTTCTAAAGTATATTCCGATTCTATTTTAAAATGGCCATGTAGTTTATGCTTTTGGCTTGAAAATTAAGCTTGTGTTCATAAACAGCTTAGGAAACATGGAAAATTCCTGAGCCTTCAGGCAGTCTGAAATGAGAAACAGGGCTGACCTCAACACCTCTGTTTTAGGACTAGTATCACCTATGGTTTGTCTCCAAAGATTATGTCCTCAGTTGAGTCATCCAATAAAATAGTTTTTCTTGATTCTCTACCTAATATATCTTACAGCATGACCTCCAAAGTGAGCAATACATGGATAAATGCAGCAATCATTGCAGGTATAATCTCCATGTACCTGCTTTGACTCAAAGACTGTGTTTAGACACTGAAGAGTTTTATTGATCATATGGACCATCGTGGTCTCTTCCTTTAGACATTTGATACATATACATGTATCATGCTTGTCAGCATCACAACCGTGCAATAAACGAGCATTTTCCTTACTTGCCAGAATTATGTGTTTATATCACAAATTTTCATTCCCTAGTCTGTCCTCCTTCATTCATTTTTCAAGGTTTTACACCCAAAGGGTCTGCGGGACCTATTAAATGAGCACAAAAGGCACTGGATGTAAAAATGTTTGCTATTTCTCCTTCAGAAATACAAATGTCATACCAAATTACAAAATAATCACAATAATATTTATATAATGTATTGTCCTTCTACGTGCCTCTTATCTGAGCATCCAAGTATTACAATGGCTTCCCAGTTTGACCAAAAAGAGGAGTTTTCTGTGTGGGGAGACTACCACTGACTCAAAGTACATGATTTTTTTCAAACATCACTATCACACCTGTGTATCTTTTAACCTCTAGCAGTGTTTGCCTGAGATTCCTCACCCTGCTGGCAGGTGTTGATCCAGCTGGGAAAGTGCAAAGTTTTTGCTGAGTCAATAATAAAGCCAGCTCATTATTTCACTTAGATATAAGAGAAATCAAGAGAAATCATGACAGAGAGAGTGGTAAGGTTTGGTTGTCCAACGTGTCCTGAGGAAACAAGGCACAAAGAAAACCAAATCCAAGGAAAAGTTTAAGGTAGTGGTTTCATAGCAAATTCTTTCATTACAACCTTTGTGCTAATAAGCAAGGTTTATTAATTAAGAAACCTGCTTGCCTGTACCCAAACAAGCATGGTTATTTGTGAATATTCTTTTCAATAGCTGCTTTTTCTTTCATGAATGTCTATCAGCCACCCATTATTCTTAGACAACATGTCTGCAACCAGGTTTTGTGAACATGTTAATTAGAAAGCCTGTTCCAGCAGAGTTTCTGAGATGAGCAGCAAACAGTACTGCTCATCCACCCCATCCCCACAGTAGGCACCCAAGCAGCATGGCTTATTCAACAGAAATCACGCAGAGAAGAGAGACCAGGTAGATTTGGAGGCTCAGAGCCATAATATAAAACTATAAATCCTACCTACATAGAGAGCTTAAGCACCCTGCTAGCATTCAGTGACAAACAGCGGTCCCAGATCTTGGATTTTATGGTTGCCTGGAGTAGCAAAAGTAGTTTGTTTCATAACATTGCAAAGAACCTATTTGGCCACAGCACATACAAATACACCAAAGTGTAAGCAGAGAGCTAATTCATCCTGTACCTTCCAACATGCAGAGAGGCAGTCTGCCACAGAATGTACAACTGTGAATTAACTTTCCTTAACACAAGCTACTAATTTGGTTTGATAGATAAAATTTGGTACTATAAATTATCTGCTTCAGCACAATTGTTTGCTTCTTGGTTATTAACAACACAGCTAAAATCTTCCTGAGGTGAGGCAGTTCCATTTTGAGTGGGTTGATACCAAGGAAATAAAACCCTGTAAAACTTTGAATAGCTAAATACTGTCTTATGAAAATACTGGGAATATAAGTGCCTTTGTGTGGAATTAAAGGTGGTACAGCTGTACTGAATCATTGCAGTTACCGTGTATGTGCTTTGGGATAGAAGGAGTGGTTATACAACCCAGAGAAAGAAATGTGTAAAAATTGCTTTAAGATAAGTAAGACAGTTGTTCATAGTGAGGTAGGATATGAGCTTACTGGATCATGATTTTTTTCATCGAAATTTCTCTTTAGGCTTTATGGAGGGCAGGGTAAGACAGTTTTGATAGTGTCCCATTGATTGGAGATACCTATTGTACTAAAAGACTTCATACTTGGCTCACTGTTTATGACTTTGATAGAATTATAAACAAAGCTCTATTTCAGACTACAAGTAATGTAATAAAAATAAGAAAGAAGGAGAGGGGAAGCCTCTTGCAAAGTTCCAAGAAATAATACCACACTGCAAAACTCTGCAGTTTGTCATAAAAAGGTCATGTTCCTGAAATAAAGAGCCCAAACCTGACCTAAAAGTACTGAACAGGACTGGAGAAATAAGTACAGTCCATTCATAGATTGAAAATTTGTGCTACTGTTTTATAGTCTTTGGTTGAACAATATAAGTTTTTCACAGAGTGGTATCCTGAGCAGAGCTTGGAGCTTGTTTTAAAATAAGATAGGCAGAGAGAGTTGGTACTTTGCAGAGTTACCCTCATGATGTGTGGGGATAGGCATCTTCTTTTTATTTCCCTTGGAACCTAGCGGGTGAGAGGGCACTCGTTATGTGGGGTATCACTAAAGTGAAGTTGTTTGGAAATGGGTCTGCATTTCTTCCAATCTGCGGTTGAGAAAAAAATTAATGATGGAAACATATTGTGTCTGTGATTTAAGGTTTCCTTCTCCACTGCTGCTGACATCTGACCTCAGACACCCTTTCCAGCACTTTTCTTCACTATCTCAATATCATTTTCACCTTCTCTTCCTGACTCCTTTCCACAACCTGAGGAGAAACCTGGCAGAAACCATTTTCACATCAGGGCTGTCATTCTAAAATCTGCACTTTCTTGGTCATCCATTTTTAAAAATAACTCTTCCCATGAAAAATACAGTTATCAGAACTGCTCAAATATAACAGCATTTCTCTCCGCTGTTTACTGTTTCACCCTCAATTAATTCTTGCATTTTTGTTGTCCTTAAAATTCAGTTAAATAACCATTCCCTTTTAAGAGTTTTTGAAAACTCACATCATTCATATATTTAGAAAGCTGTATGTTGTCTCAAAGAGGCATAAGTTCCCCTGAAATTTTCAAAATTTAAGAAAGTTCAAAAATCACTTCAGGTATCAATTATTCACTTTTACAGTTTTTTACACTTTTCTTACACCTGTAACTGCGGCATACATAGCAGAAAAAGTCAAAACTCCCTATAAAAAATGTGAGCTCCTCTCCCTCTTACCAAAAAAGTACACTGGGAGAAACATTTTTTTGTTGTTGTTGTTGTTGTTTGTTTGTTTTTTGGTTAAATTTTTAAATGTCTCTGAAAAAATCACATACTTGGGAAGTTCTATCCTCAGTTATAAGGGGTCTAACATTTTTCCATTAGCATTGCTAAGACGGCTTTCTGGGTCCAGTTAGAAATGGTTGATCAACACTCATACAGCACATCAATGTCTTTGTCATGAGAAATGCAAAGAATGTTTAAGTGTGAAACAATATTTCCTTTAGACAATACAATATCTTCATATAGGTGCTTGAAATATGGTAAAATGAAAAGTGTATGTCCCTCTTGCACATTCCTTCTCTCCACATAAGCACGACAACACCAGGTTCGTGAGAACAGCAGTTCAGGTGACAGCTGCTCAGGCTCAGAATAATACCCCAACCAAGTCTCATGAGGAACTTCTAGTGAAAACATCTACTTCTACAAGTCTCACAAGTTGGGTTGGGTTTTTTTCCCCACTGAGACATTCTAAGAGGGTTTTACAGCGTTTGGGGATTTTTTCAATGAATCTATGTTTCAAAAATTGTTCTGAAGAAAAGAAAGCCCTACTTCCACTTCTTTAAGGGAGTCAGAAGCTGCACAATGGCAGTTGTGAGAGGAATATCAGCTTTTTCTGGGCATTTTTCGTTTTATTAAAAATGTGAAAACTCTGCGTGAGAATAAGGACATTTTTGTCTGAAAAGGTCTAAAATGATTACTGAGTTTCAAAGATGGAATTTTTTTCCTAGAAGTTAGGGCAGTGTCTGTTTGTATTATTTGTTTGCCAGTTTATCTTGGTTTAGTTTGTTTATTTCAGATGGATTTCATTTGGCTAGGGGTTTTGATTTGATTTATTTTGCTTTTCTTCCAATGTGCAGGGAAAGATTTTACTTGGACAGTGGTTGGTAGCTTTTTTCCTTCATGCCCATAACAATATTTTTCCTTATGGTCATTTTCAGAAAAAAAGCAAAAATACATCTTCAGATTCTGATTTACTATTGCCCCTACAACTTACCTGGGTACTTTTCCATGCACATTCAGAAAGGAGGGAACCCTTACTTCTGGGGTCCTACCACATCCCTGTAAATACAGCAATTTTTTAACACAATAACAGAAAAAAGAATTTGTCTTCTATTGAACTAAATGCTGGTTTTACATAAAATAGACTATAATTCAGAGTCTGCAATGTCTACTGAAAGGTTAGGCTCGTTACCATCCAAATAGGCTGAGCTAATAAAAATTATATTTGTTACAATCCAAATAGATTAACCAGCCTTAAGGGCTTAGCTATGTATCACACTTTTCAATTTTCTTATAATTAAATTAACATAAAACAGACTTGACAAATAAATGACTGTATCAGAAACAGTTAAGCTCTATTTAACCAAAATAACTGTTCTATTTACATATACAGCAACCTGTGTCTATTTTGGGAGCTATAAGAAGCCTATCTAGTTAGTAAATCCTTTGGCACTCACAGCCTGCCACAGACTGTTAAGTGTTGGTCCCACACTTTCTATGAACCACATATATCCTAAAGGATAGATTTTGTGGTTTAGCTTCTGCACTCCCTGTTGGTTGTCTCCCATCAGGTACCTCCTCTGATGCCCTGTCACAACCAAGCAATGGCCTTGAAAGATTCTTGTGTAGAGTTTAGCTTTATTCACTAACTAGCCCTTTTGACTAAACTATTTCAGTAAGATGACTTACAGAATCATAGAATCATTTAGGTTGGAAAAGACCTTTGAGATCACCAAGTCCAACCATTAACCTGGCACTGCCAAGTCCACCACTATGTTCCCAAATGCCACATCTGCACATCTTTTAAATACCCCCAGGGATGGTTGCCTAGCTACTTCTCCAGGAGACCGATTCCAATGCCTGACAACTGTTTCAGGGAAGAAATATTTCCCAATATCCAATCTAAACCTTCCCTGGTGAAACTTGCAGTTATTTACTCTCATCCTATCACTTGTCCCTTGACAGAAGAGTCTGACCCCAACCTCGCTACACCCTCCTTTCAGGCAACTCTACAGAGTGATAAAGTCTTCTCTTGAGCCTTCCTCTTACAGGCTAAATAAGGCCAGAGAAGAGGGGTTTTATGAAACCAAGCACATGTGTAAGTCTTTTCAGAAGAGCGATTTTAATCTCTTCACCACATTTTCCCCATCCATACATACGTCTGTTGCACACATATCTAAGCTGAAATAAGCTCTCAGGTAGCATGTCTTGGATGACAAGAGACTCTTTAATAGTTTTAGAAGTTCATTAATGAAGGCTGCATAGTTTACTCAGCAGCACTGACCTTCCTAAAAACACTGGGCCTGTGCATAAACTATGTCTCTATATATTAGCTTTCTCACCTTCTTTTCCCTCTCTTCCATTCCACTGTAAATCTTGAAACTATAATACTCAGAACCTTCATTTTCACCATGTCTCCTACTTACCTCTAAAAAGAAAGAATGAGATGCAAATAACACTCCAGCTTATAGTCTCCTCTGTGATTGCCCCTTTGGATGAGAGACCACAGGCATAACCTTAGTGGCTGGCAAGAACACAAATAGGAGATGGTGGGTCAAGATAGTAATTTTCTCTCTTGTTCCATGTGACAGGGTGTTTGGTCGCATGGTTGGGGGAGGTTTTCCCTTAAGGAGTGCTGCTGGAAAGATTTTCACAAAAGTTTTGTTTTCCTTTCTGCTGTGGGTATTAAAAACTTAGTATGACCTGGCATCAAAGAAACAATTTACAGAGACCATACCAGGTGTCTGCGATATAGGGTGTGTTGGATGTGGTTGAGAGCTTTTTGTGTCACACTGTCTCACACCAAGTGAAATAAATTAAATTGATGTGTAACCTGGTTTAGCAAAAGCTCTGAAACTCTATCTGTTATGCTGTAATATGTGTGTGGTTTGGCAAATGGTAAAGAGAATAGTTTCCACTTTCCATAAAGCCATGCAAAATCCACTTAAGTTTCTTACGGCTTTGTACTATAATTAACCATTCTGAGAGTGCTATTGTCTGAGGACTATGCCTTTAAGCCCCTTCTCCTCCCTGTAGGAACTCACTCAGAGCAGAGGAGTGCAAATGGAGTTGAGATCAGCAAGCTGGGTACTTACATGCTTCTTTTGCTACCATTTTTCTGGTGCCTTAATTTTACAAACAATGGGCTGCCTATTGCAGAAATGATCAGTATTGCACCTCAGGTATTCTCCCTAAATTACAACTGTGCTGCCTGGATCTAAGCTATAAATATCAATGTATATTGCAGAAGTTTTCTTTAAAAAGAAAGAAAAAGATAAATGGATACTATTTTTAAATGCAGCCCTAGAATCAGGTGGCTTCATGCTGTTATGATAAGGAGCTGAGTGGCACTGGCTGAGAAGGAGGTCGCAGCAGCAGCAGCAGCATAACCTCCTCTCGCTGCAGCCAGCCAGATAATCAGGAACTTGTGCTCCGACGGGTGGGAGGGGAACAAGGTGATGATTATTGTTTTACCTTAGGCTTCCCCTGGGGAATTAACTGAACTTTTGAAATTCAGTTCTCCAGAGCGTAGTTTTCATGGCCTTCCCTTGTGCAGACTCATAATAGCCTTTTGACATGGCTCCTGCAGCTGCCAATAGCAAGAAAGAGGGACAGAGCTGTTCAGAGGGAAAGGAGACCAGGTGAGCCTAACAAAACTCACAATTCTGCAAGCCCAGGATCAGTCTGGAGCAGAGCAGAGACTTGGTCCTGTGAGAAGAAGGGTTGATAGCACTTTTCCTAAAGGTTCCTAAGCTAAGACTGAAGGTGTGTTTTTCATCCTCTTTTTCCCTCACTATATGTAAGCTGATGCGTGCTGCTGTGGGAATTGGGTTTGGATTGTATTTAAACCATAGAAGACTCAGAGCAATTGGCAGCTTAGGACAGTGCAAGGGACATTTCTGTATGGACCTCTTGGATGTTTTATAACATTCATTTTTGTTCGCCAAAATGGGATTTACAAGGCATGGGAAAGAAAAAAAAAATTTAAAAAGGAAGGGTGAGGGGTTGTGAAGCAATATTCGTTTTGTTATTCTGTAAACTGAAAGGCATTGCAAACAGTTAACTCTTTATGACCTATTACACACTGTTTCCTTCACACGCTACCTATCACCTCCCTCTAAAATATGCCAGGTTCCCCTTTGGTGACTCCCAAGAGTATGTGGGTTAAAAATGGAGCAGTAAGGTATACACAAACTCAGAGCTGCTCCATAGCTGTGCTTTGACTTCTGAGGTATTCGCTATGTTTCTTCTTCCTCAGCTTTATGTATTAAAGCTTATTTTTAACTAACGCTGTGATCCTAAGCTTCTTCACAGCCTCAACTAAGCCGTGTGATTCATGTTTCAAAGCCTAATATTTTAGCCTCAAAAGCAGGATGAAATACTGTCATTTGAGTTTTTTAATGACTATGGACTAGTACATGCTTTTTCAGCCTTTCCTCAAAGGCTCCAAATTAGAATAAAACTAATTTCCACAGCACATGTAAGCCAATAAAAAGAGTATAGCAGGAGGAGGATATGGAGCTGGAAGAGAATAGCATGGTACTGGGATTTGAGCTGAGTTTGTGGTGTATAATGATAAATTATGTACAAATATTATTGCTATTATTATTATGTAGTATGATTCTGTGCCAGCACTCTTTGCTGGTATGTCATTCCTGAATGCAAAATTCTTCTGGTTTTCCTCCCCTTTGCAGTCTGAATAATGGGGCTTATTTTGTGCAAGTTTTGCCCCAGGGTTTCCCTTCTCTGACTGGCAGATGAGTATGTGGTTATAGCCTTCCGCTCTGAGCCTGTGGAGCCACCCAGCTTCTCTGCTGTGATGTTTTCTGTAGCATAATACTCATGTGGAGCTTTACAACAGAGAAGACAAGTGGTCATGGAAGCTTAGCTGGTAATCCAAAGTCCCCTGAAACCAAAGGGCATTCTCCCTTTGGCCTCAGTGTGCTGCCAATGGGCTGCTAAATTCTACTCTGGGACATAGACCAGAAGAAAAACTGTGAGAAATTTAGGGAGGATGCAAGAAGGGAGTAAATGGGTCAGAGAACCTGAAATGAAAGGAAAGCGGGAAAGTGGGAATGAGAGATTATATTTAATACTACAGGTCCTTGGGGAATAAACTGCAGTAAGCACTGAACAGCAAGAGAGAGGAAGTGATCCTGCAGCGACGATCTGTGAAAGGTGTGGAGACCAACACAACATCATCTCCATAAAGGAATGCAGATGAGACCTTTTCTGCATAAACCTGGAGGCAGAAAAATGAAAAATATTCCAGACTTCCTGAGGTAAACTGGAGGTTCAGTCTCAGGCCTCTCTTCCTGTCGATTTCTCTTTCTGTTATTGTCTTCTTGGCACAAATAAGGAGTTGCCTAATTACCTACCTCAGCATGGGCAGAGTTCAAGAGAGAGGTCTTGTTTGGTGTCTTATCTTCAAGAACCTGAATAATCAAGTTTTTGATGATACAGCAGGGAAAGAAGAAGCTACAGTGTTGTGGAGCTATTTTTTCATGGACTGTCCCAAGGAAACAAATACCACAGCCAAAAGGGTGGTAAAGAGCTGCTGTAGTGATTTAGTCATTTGACTCATCCTTTTTGTAAACAACCCTAGAAAAACAGAATATCTCTGTTCAGAAATGACATCTGAAGTGCATATATAGCCCAAGACATTTGATTTGCAGAGGATGTCCGTTTGGATTTCAAGGAACAAATACACACAGTCCTCTGTCACTTGGAGAACACAGGCAGTTCCTCAGGTTCTGCCAGTGCCATTCCCCTGATGTAACTGAGGTCTGCCAACCCACCATACCACACATGTCCTTTTTCTGGGGTGGCTGTAAGCAAAAACTCAGTATTTCCAGACTGAGTTGGTCATCAGGTTTTAATGATCACAAATTAAATCATCAGCACTTTTATACATAGGGGCATTAAAGTCACGGTTGCCGTTTTTTGGCAGTATAGCATGCTTTCTTAACATCTAAATATCTTTCTTTGCCATGTTATAAAAAGATGGAAGTCATGGTTAGTGAAGGATGAAAATATCTGGAATGATTTTTTTTTCCAGTTGCATGAAAATATAAGGATATCTTGGTTACAAGGAAAGAAAAACTTGTGTGAATTATTTACCATGAGAAATACAAAGAGTAACACTGAATAAAAATAATAAGTGCTATTCAAATGCAATAGAAGCCAGTAGAAGGCGGGTACTTGCATTTAAAAACTTATTGTATTCATGGCTTCATTTATTTTGGTGGTAGTAGAATGTAAAGAATAAAATAAATTAGAACCAAAAATGGAAAAGATGGGATTAATATACAGTACGCTGTGAATGATTTGTTTCTCTTCCCACAATGCCTCTCTCCAGCTTATCTGAACACTTAGCTATGTTTATTTCCATAAAGAATGCATTTTATTACGAAGGAAGCTAGCATGTGCTTTTTAAAATAAGGCAAAAACTTTATTAAAATTCAAAAGAAAAGTAAACAGAGATGATTTGGGAAGCTTTATTCATTTATTTGGGCAAACACTGCTAAAAACATTTAGGTGTGCTGCATGTTTAAAAAGTAATAAATAGCTATTGTGCTTACTTCATAAACTTGTCAGAGTGTCTTCATTTTATTTTCCTGAACAAACTGAATTTCTGTACTGCTCATCCACAGCCAGTTAATAAATACATCACCCTAAAAAGTGCTGTGGTATTAAATTTACAGCAGATAAAATATGGATGAAGTTGCTGTGCTTCAGGTACGTCAACTGTGATTTAATATCTCTGACTACCCTTATGAGGAGTAAAAGATTACTCGGCTGCTCCAACAGCAAGATACTGACCTTTGCTCCCAAGTAACAGCCACTCAGCAAATAGTACCAAATGAAGAAGTAGAATAACATATAGATTTGCCATAAGAAAAAATTGATCTATACCCATATATCAAATCTGCTGATCAGAGCTCTGCAGAAAAAGTACCTCATAATATTTAGCATGGAATTGCAAAAACTTCTGGTTAGAAGTATGGGGTTTATTTTAAAGTAAAAGATTTCTTGGGGCAAAAGTGTTCTATATCTGTACATGTGGTGTGTGGAGAGTGTCACACATATATCCAGGTGTACATATGCCACCTTGACACATCTTCAGGGATAGAAACATCAACAGATATTTTGGAGCACCAGCCAGTGATCTAGCCATCAGTTTTATACTTATTTTCCATTTTTCTGTTAATTCTTTGAAAAAATGGAAAAAAACATAACATTGTCTCTGTGAATGAAGGTAAAATTCCTCTGGTGAAACTCATAAAAGTCTGATCTAATCTGTATCTTTTAAAAAGTTATATCTAAAGGTGATAAAAACCCTGGGAAGAAATGTTTGTTAGCAAAGAAAATAAATTCTTGTGATTTACATTTTGCCTTCAAAAAAAAGGTGGGTGAGTGAAAGGGTGCTGCTCAGCACTTCAAAGCAAAAGCAAATGAAAAATTTTCAACAACAAAGCCAAAATATGAAACAGACAAATCACTCTGCTGAGTACTTTTTAACCTACGGTGGCACATGCTAGCAAAGCAACTGCTGTATATATAATAAGGATTGAAAAGGTAATCTTTAAACGTGAAAGCAAAATAAGAAACTTCCTTAATTAGTGCTGATTGGTCCTACTTAAGGAGGTAGAATTTGATTTACAGTGGTAAAATCAGTAGATTTACATGAGTATTAGGCTTGTACTGGTGAGATTTTCTAAACCATTTAAAATTATTAAAAAATCTTCATTCTGTAACACCCATAATTTTAACATGATCTAATAATATTTGTGCTTCATAGTCTGACAGTTAGGTACATATAATAACTTGATATTGTAAGTAATTTTTTAATCCAGTGTTTTTGTTTCCACACAAATGAAAGCCTTGTTCAGCTCCCATTTCAGTGCAAGCTATTGTTTTTAATAGGCACGGTTTTCTGTTCGTAAAGAGCTGATTTGATTAACATGTCCAAGAAAAATAATATGATATTTGTCTCAAATATCTGCTGTGGTTTTATTGCAAATGATAAACCATGATGCCTAAAGATTATCAATGCTTTTTTGTGAAAGTTGGATTTCTTTCCAGCTGAGACTTAGAAAATAATGTGATTTAAAAATGGGGAAGTGGTGACATTTGTTTCAAGACTTTTTGGGGGGTTTTCCTTTCTGTTAAAAACCACCTTTTGCTATTAAGATGCAGTGGCTTGGTCAAACAGGAATGTGCATCCTGCCCATCCTAGCCCAGATGTTACTCATTCAAACAGACGTCAGCCCATAAACCTTTCTAAACAAGTGCTTTCCCCACTCTGATTGCACAAGGGATTTGGTTGGGCAAGATGACATTTTCTTGAGTGACAGATGCTCATGCTGCAGCAGTACCATGGACACTCATAACGTCCTTGCAGAGCAGCTGCTCCTTGAGGATTTTATACGGTTTTCTTTGTGCTTGTAATAATAAAGAAAAAAAATTTGCTCTTTAAACTTGGGGAGTTAAAAAACACGCACAGGAATGAAAACCAGGACTTACCAGCAGGATTTAGAAAGTCTCAGAAGCTGAAGATGTGCAGATACTGTGAACCTTCTAAAGGCACATTGCTTCAAACAACATAGAAGTATTTTACTGGGCATACCTGTCTTGCCTGAACTGGTAGCAGAAAGCAGGCACAGGAGGGATCACAGGAGATGGAAAGAAGGAAGGATAATTGGCAGATAATCTGAGAGGCTCGATTTTTTGTAAAATAAGTGGGTGGTTTCTAAAATTTATGGATGTTTTCTAAATGTTATTTCTCTGTATTTGAACTTTTAACAAGAAAGAAGAGATAAAAATTTTTAATATGAATTTTTATCATAATAATAGAAATAATAATATAATAATATTAATATGAATAATAAATAATATTATAATAAGAAGAAGAAACATCTGATATCAATGCATATTATTCAGAAAATTAGGAATTATCACCTAACAGTCTATTACAGAATGGATTTCAAGTTAATTTCATAACAGAGAACTTTGAGAAATCTTCTAACACCCTAAAATGGAGGTGGGTAAGATCAAAAGTTATTTCTTAACATTGGATTTATGTCTCTGGCCAACAGAGCAGTGTCTCCCTGGTACAGCCAACGCAGTGTCAGTGACATCATGTCGCAGCCCATTACAGCGTTCTCGAGCTCAAACGGCTGTCATGGAATATGACACGCAATATATTCATAGAATTCACATGAATATTTTCCTCATTGCTACTTGGGTGTCACTTCACACGGTTAATACCCAGCCTCAGTCCCTGCCTATAATCAGCAGTTAAGACCCAGCCTGTGGTGCTTGTACGCTGATCACAAGTGATGACATGAGCAGAGGGTGGCATTTCACCTTGAAATTCCACTTAAGAGTATGGAAATAGGGGGCTTAGTGTTGAGAAACCTGTGCTTTCTTGATGCCACAAACAAGACATTTTTCTGTTGGACTCCCATGCTGAATTTGGCCCAGTCAAATTTATATCCTCTTTCAAGGACATCCAGGTGAGATGAAAACCATCCCTGCTCTCTAGGGATCCTATGGAAGAAGAGAGTTAACATGGTGAAAAAAAGAATTTAAAACACCTAAAGCTAGCACAAAAGTTATCTGTTTGCCTAGGCAGGGAAAATTTAAGAGATATGACTTGCCATCCAGACCCTGCTGTTTATCATGTCAAGTCAGACTCAAGAGCCGCTGGTCAGGAAATAGAAGGTATTTATTGTTTTACTGGTGCCTGCAGCAAGCCTGCCCTGTGGCTAACAAACAGGGTTCAGTTTTCAAAACCATTAAGTGTGTGAATAAGCAGAGTTTTTTTGAGGGGAAAGTTGATCTAGAATATAAAGTGAAAATCTGTAGCAAGGACATTACTATCAGAGAATTACATTCGATCTCTCTTAAAATTGCTAGAGAGTATTCCAGAGAACACTCTTTGAATGGGATAGTCCAAATCCAAAAGGCTGTATTAGCATTCAGTAGTTAAATAGATCAAGTTTAAATTGTTTCAAATCTGCACTTTTATTAATTCTCTCCTGAAGTAACAGTGAATCAGATACTGAAAATACAGCATCAATACAGTTCTGGAGTTCTTCCCTGCAGACAGGAGGCAGAAGATGAAGAGTTGAAGGCAGGAGAAAGAACATTTGGGCCTGGATTTTGTTTCTTTAAGAGCTGCAAAAGAAACAAAGAAAATATGGTGATTAGAGACCAGGAAATCAGGGTTGGGGCACATGGGGAGGTATTTAAGACCATGTTTACATGGAGGTGAAAAGAGTGGTGGATTAGGGAGGCAAAAATAAATGAAAAAATCTTCTGAGGGTTCAAGGATATCTGAGAGGACAGCAGTAATGAAAAGCATGATACAGGCTGGAAAGGGCAAATGGGGAGTACAGAAAACCTAGGCTTCTAGGAAGTAACACTGGGAGATGCACTACCAGACCTAGTATGGGTTGGTTGGACAAAGGGAAAGTGGAAAAAAACTTTTGGGGGGTTGTAAGCAGGACCCAAGGACTCAGAGTTGCAGCAGGGGCTTTATTAGCAGAAAGCTTGCAGCACGCTTGCCAGCTCCTGGAGACCTGGCTGCAGCACTGAGGACACACACGCTTCTAACAAGCAGAGAGGGAGCCCGTGAAGAAAAGCCCCTGGTTTGCCTTGTGCCTAGATTAGGTGTTCGGTGTGCTCTTCTTAACCTAAAGCCGGTTCCCCACGTAAGGACAGCACAGCACTGTGACCACAGAAGGCTGAAGACTTAACCCAGATTTTATTCAGTGAGGATTGTTTGATAGCACAGCCTCTGCTGTGCTGGCAGCTGAGAACCGAGCTCTGCTCCTGCAGCCATGCACCAAAGGATTGATTCTGAAAGCTGCTGAGCACACATGGGAACCCTTCAACCCACCTGAGTTCAGCCGAGCCTGCGAGCACTCAAATCCTTGCAGAAGTGATTGGCAGATACTGGATGGCATCCTGAGAGAATAAATGTTGCTGGATATTCCTTCCCCTCCTTATTAGTAGCAAATTATACCGGCAGCTGTCCAAGATTTTTTTACTCTGACCTGTCCCATTCTTAATCAATTGCTGATACGTGTGTGTGCAAGAGGTGAAAAAGCATATTTGTTTCTTTCATTTTGAATATGGAGCCTAGAGACAAAATTAAAGTGGGGGGAGGAGGGAAAGGGAAAGGGAGAGGAAGGATTCACAAAGACTCTTGCAAATAAAATCCATTGATTTACACGGCTTTTTGCTAAATCACAAATATCTAGTTAGATCTACAGTAAGAATTTATTCACAGAAATGCTCACAAAAAGCAAAGCAAATCCTACCATGAATAAATATTCATGGGACTATTTGCACTGGGAGAGCTCCCCTGGCTATTCTAAAAGCCTTTTTTTTTTCCTGTAGTGTGGCTGGAAAGGCTAGAATTAAGTAGTTTCAAGAAATGAAAAAGGAACATGAAGTAGCAGTCAGAGAGAAGTGTATTTGCTATTATCACAGACAGGAACAGTGAGGCTCTTCATCAGGCAGATGACCATCCCACCTTACAACTGGTTTGCCTTCAGTCATGAGGCTCAAAACTGATGGTCCTGGGAAGCAGGGCACAAGTACTTTACGTGCCTATGTGCAGTAAAACAGACTGACAGCTGGGGGATTATGTATTAGCTGTCCCAGTGAAAGCCTTCTCCAGCCATGAAGGGGGAGATAGAAATTTAGGAAGCCACCATATAGCTGATAGTGGACTCAGTAGGTAGGAAACCTCCATAGGCTTTTTAAATAATTTGGGACAGTTACTCTAACAGGGACCGGGAGAGACATCTTCCTTGCCACGTCATGGCTGCATCAGCAGTTACAGAGGCTCCTCTTTGTTTCCATTACTTGGTTAAATCACAGATTTTCACCTGCACAATGGCATATAGCCAGCAGTGCCATGATTTACTCGGAGTTATGGGCTTTGACACTTTTTGAGTGAAAGAGACAAGTGATCCAATAGAGTTGTTCCTTCTACCACTGCCACACTTTTGCAGCTTAGTCCTGGGCCTCTCTTGGGAGAAGGAAAAGAAGAGAAATGGAGAAACTAGTTGTGAACAGCCACTGGAGCCACCTCCAGGTTACCTGACACACCTTGACATATAGCTGCTCCCTAAGCCTGGCCAGGCTCTGCCCAGCACCTTAAATACAGCCCACTGCTGGTTTCACCATCTGAGGCGGTGTCTGAAAAGATGATGCAGGTCCCATTCAGCCACCCCAGCTACAGGCAGGGAAACCCCAATGTGCTGCTGATGCCTTCAGCCCTGGTAGTAAAACCTTTCTGCAGCCTTCAGTAAGGACCCTGACCACCTTGCTACCCAGACAAGGGAGGACACAGTGGGTGCCTGTGAGCGCATCAGAGTCTGAGATTTGCAGTTTGGGACTGTGGCTCCAGGAGAAAAATAAAAATCCATTTTTATCCTGACAGATTCCAATCTACTTTGCTTTTATACACAGAGTAAGTAGCATTTTAAATATTATTGAAAACACGCAATTATAATTTTTAATTGCTTCTTAAAATGTAACTTTATTGAGAACTGAGATAATTTTGTGGTCAAATATTCAAAACAAAGGAACAAACGAGAAAACAAACAACCAAGACCAGAAACCTAGCCAGTGTTGACCATATGCTTGAAAAACTAGCAGCATCCAATATACAGTGGACACTTCATCCTTTCAGAGTACAGTTCCAGTAAAAACAACAAAACTGAGAACCCGTGCTTACTTGACTTTGTAAATACTTTTATTTATTTATTTTCTTTTCAGGTTTTCACCCTTGATGTATCTCCTAAGACCGCGAGCAGGATACATAGTGCTTCATATTCCAAGTGCTGAGGCCTATCTATCAAAAGCTGACTGGAGTGGGTGGTGAAATACAGTAGGAGGTGGCTAGCTACACAGTTGTACTATTAAATTACTGTCTGTCCAAGGAGAGTAATCTCTTGTTTCAGCAGCAGGTACTACTACCAGAGACTGTAAAAACCTCAAGCACTCTGAAATAGGCTGTCATATGGAGCACCATAAATTACATCAGTCAAATATTCCATCATTCATTCTCTCCACGGTCTTACAGTGGGATGAATAGTCTGCTCAAGGGAGAAAAACAACCACCAACTTTCTGATTCTTTTTCTGTTTATTTTCTGGAAGAGCTTCCGGGGCCACCTTCCTATGAGAAATTTTAATTAACCATAAAATATAATTTTCCATTTGTGTAGCTGCAGGTTTCAGGGACCACACAGGCTGCTCCCCAAATGCAACAAAGGTGCAGGATTTTCTTTTTCTCAAACAGCATCTATTGTTATTCCACCCTATTATTAAGAAGTTTAAGAAATGCAGCATCAATTATTTCCTTTTCATCTTTGTGGAGTAGAACATTTGACAGTAAGTTAAAATCCTAAATAAAATATGAAAGCTGCCAGCACATGCCAAAAGTCTCTCGGAGAGCATATATGAAAAGTTGCTCCTAAGACGCAAATGGCACTAATACCATATGAAAATTGCAAAAAGGTATATGAAAGTCACTAATGTGACATGAAAGAACAAAAGTCTTCAAATTATGTGAAAGTTGCTGTTACGATATGTTACCCTTACTGTTCTAGTTGCTTTCTATCCTCTTATTAGCAACTTCCATTTCAAACTAATCTTTGATAAAAGTCTTATTATATTAAACATTTTCCTTAAGTATCAGAAAATTGTATTTCCCGATGCACTGAGTGAAGTGTGACCTCATTAGCAGACTCTTGTATTGTTGCATGGATTTTTTCCTCCCTTTCCTTTGGAAAATACATGTATTCCTGCAGCCACACTCTCTGCTCACTTTGTCTTTATAAAGAAAGGTCTACGCTGACTATGCCTCCCACAAAAATCTAGGAGCAGGCTCAAAGTAGGTTTTTGGAATGGAGATTTCCAACATCTGTACTTCTCAGTCCACATTTCTAGCTGTAGAGCTGTTTAAAGGTATCAATACCATGTCCAGGAAGAGCCACGATTTTTAGGAAACCCCATCCAAATGAGAGGCTGAGCCCATAGTAAGAGGCCATGTGTGTTTGAGTTCTCTTTTCAGGAGAGAGCTCTGGTGCAGGGTTTAAATCCATATTTGAGTAGAGGGGGTGCATTTTTACTAATCCTGTACAGGCAGTATTCAGTAAACCCCTACTTCTGCAATGAAAGACGAGTGTCCTTGTGGAACCCCTTGAATGACAGTGAGACCTCATGAATGCATAAGAGCAGGGCAGCATGAAGCTGAGTTCAGGGTTATTAGTACTTCAGGCTCTGGTCTGTATTTCTCTACAGACCAGCGAAAGTGAAAGTGTCAAAGCTGAAATGATCTAGAACACAGATGTAATATACTTTGTGTTTTATGGGTCCACTGATTTTGAATATATTTTCATCAGACCTGAATCTTATTTCTTCTTTTCTTTTCAAAATCTTCTGTGAAGGTGATGAAATGCATTGCATTGCTAGTTCAAGCTGCTGAAGTCCTGTATTTCTCCCACGTAACTCATGCAAGCAAAACACCAGGTCAAGCATGCTATGAGAGGGTCAGGATGCTAATAGGAGATGAAAACATGAATAGATGACAAACATTTGTAGTGCAGATTTCCTGGCTCCATATGTAGGCCAGACCTGACCTCTGCAAACTGTGAGGGGGTGGCTGCATTCCCCCACAGAGCAGGGCTCAGTATGTATGATGAGCTTAAGGAAAAGGTACCTTCCACAAGTGAAATGGCTGTTGAATACCATGTGGCAAAGCTGTGTCCCAAGATGCAGCAAAACAAGTCACTGAGTGACATTAAGCGTGGCATCCTTTTAACAGTTTCTCCTTATATTTGATTTTGATAGTGGGAAACTACAATTAACACCATAAATAGACTAGTTACTAGTGACTGTTCCTAAGCAAGAACATGTAATTTCCCCCCACCAGACTCTTCTCTTTCAATTATTGGTCAGAAGATAATGCAATTTGTACATTTAACAACAGTTTGAATATACTACTCTGGTGGGTTGTCCCTGGCCAGATGCCAGGTACACACCAAAACCACTTTATCACTCCCCTCTTCAAGGGAGAGGACAGGGGAGACGAAATACTGCAAAAGGCTCATGTGTCAAGATAAGGACAAAGAGAGATCCCTCACCTGTTGCCAGCAAGGGCAAAATGAACTTCACTCGGAGGATATAGTTTAATTTATTAATTAACAAATCAGAGTAGGATAATGAAAAATAAACCCAAATCTTATAAACACTGTCCCTCACCCCTCCCTTCTTCCCAGGCTCACCTTTACTCCCAGTTTTCTCTGTCCTTTCCCCCTGTGGCACAGGGGGACAGGGGATGGGAGCTGCTGTCATTTCATTGCATATTGTTTCTTCTGCTCCTTCCTCCTCAGAGGAAGGATTCCTCATGCTCTTCTCCTGCTCCAGAGTGGGGTCCCTCCCATGGGAGGCAATTCTCCATAAACTTCTCCAACATGAGTCCCCACAGGATGCAGTTCATGATGAATGACTCCATCGTGGGTGCCTTTCCATGGGTTGCACTCCTTCAGGAACAAATTGCTGCAGTGTGGGTCCCCCACAGGGTCACAAGTCCTGCCAGCAAACCTGCTGCAGCATGGGCTCCTCTGTCCATGGGGCCACAGGTCCCACCAGGAATCTCCTCCAGCTTGGGTTCCCACGGAGTCATAGCTTCCTTCAGGCATCCACCTGCGCTGGAAGTGGGGTCCTCCACAGGCTGCAGATGGGGATATTTATTCCACCATGGACCTCAGTGGGCTGCATGCCTGACTCACCATGATCTCCCCACCACAGGCTGCAGGGGAAACTCTGCTCTGGTACCTGGAGCACCTTGCCCCCCTCCTTCACTGACCTTGGTGTGTGCAGGGCTGTTGTTCTCACGTATTCTCACTCCTCTCTTCTCGGAATGCTGTTGCACAGTAACTTTCCCCTCCCCTTAAATCCAGACACGCTACCAGCATCGCTGATGGGCTTGGCCTTGGCCAGCAGCAGGTTGGTCTTTGAGCCAGCTGGCATTGGCTCCATCAAATACAGGGGAACCTTCTGGCAGCTTCTCACAGAAGCCCTGTAGCTACCCCTGTAGTCCTGCCAGTACCAAAACCTGGCCAGGCAAACCCAATACAACAGCTAAAAGATGAAGTTATTATAATTTTATTTGGGAAAAAAAAAAAAGAAAAGAGAAAGAAAAAAGAAAAAAAAACAACTTTGAAGCTAATAATCAAAAGATTAGAGAAAGGATATCTTTTAATTAATTTCAAACCCTGGATTGAGTATTAAATAGAAACATGAAAGAGAGATTTCCAATTGGAAGGGCTGGTAACTGAAGAGTGTTCACTCTCTTGAGGATTACCATTTAATTTTAAACATTGATTTAAAATAAATGATGGTACAGTCTCCAAGGAAAGATGTATTTCAGTTGTAAACATAAGAGTGATGTATAATAAATGAAATATATAACATTCTCCTTGAGGAGTTTTTTTACTTTATTGTGCAATCATGCTATGGGAATAATTTATACCTTTTAACTCGAATCTCAGACAAAAGCTATCAGGTATCTTTCTGTAATCAGCTTTTCCTTTATTTATTTGCCTGTATTTACATATTTGAAAATTTGTGTGTGGTGTCAGTTCTTCTATCAGCGTCTGCGAAGGCACGTGATAGATGGGGAAGGTTTACTCTGGATTATCATCTGAATGACAAGGGTCTCATAACAGTCCTGACCAAGTATCTCACCTTATAGAAAGCCTCCTAGTTCCTCACCTCACAGTCAGTTTCCTCCGTTATCTCATCATAACCACTGCAGCCCTTCTCATTCACGACTGTCAGCTCTTCACTCCGTTGCAGTCCTCCCATTTTCCAATTTCTTGTTCCTAAGTATTAAGATATATTGTACCTTAGTTCTAGGAGAAGCAGCTTTTCCGCTTCATTTGTTTTGTGTCCTGTCAGCATCTAGGTGAACACAATAATTAATTATGAATAGTTGCTTCAGTACTGCTTCTAGGGATTCTTTTACTAGGTGTTCCCATTCCAACTTTTTCTTTTTTTTAATTTACAGAATTTTTTTAATTTACAGAAAAGAAAAGTGACTGCCAATTTTACTGGGCAAAAGTTTGCTTTAAGTAATTTTCCTCTTAGAGAAAATGTGCTCTATCAACTCAGCTCTTAAGATCTGTTTCTAAGGCTTCAGGCTTTACATTAGTCCAGCTGAAAGACAAAGACTTGCTCAGTATTTAGCCATACAGACAAGACTTCATCTTCTGATCTTCCAAATCTGACTTTTCCTGAGAGTTTCTTTGCTCCAAGAGTGAAAATAGAAGCATTTCCTGAGGTGGGGGAGGCACAGCTCAGGAGGCACTATGAAAACCAGAACAGGTACTTCTTAACGGGTTCTGATGATTCCCACATTCTATACAAGACCTTGACAGTAAAGTGTGGATGCACATTCAGGTGGATGATGTCTTCCAATAATACTTGCTTCCTCTGCCCTCTTTTGTAAAAATTCCATATTTGCTGTTTTCAGAAGAAAATTGCTATTTTTTTCTTATTGTTTGGATACTACTGCACCTTGTTGTCCTTATAGGGCCATTTTAGACCAAAAGTAGTTTGTAACTGCAGCTTATTTGACACAGTGCAATGGAAGGTAATTGAAAAGATAGAAGGTGGAGAATATTTCCTAATTAATTACAATATTATAAAAGCAATTATAGTTGTGACATATTACTCGAGGATTACTCATCTCACCATGGAAATTCTTTTGCACACAAAACCACATGTGGAGAGTTGCTTTCTTTGAGCTCATTCTACACACTGGGCTTTTGGATACTTGGCAATTTTGTTCATATGGAGTTCTCAGTAGAGCTAATAATGTGAACAAAATGGAAACTTCCACTCTATTCTCCACACTTAGACCACTAGACAGCATAATAAAATGTGTTATGTGAAATATTAACACCATTGGAGCAACAATATCTTCACTGAATATGTGGGTGGAATTGCAAGGAGGTGCAAGGAACACACGTTGCAGACCCTTAATATTTCGCCGTCTAAAGACTGATGCACTCAGGAAGTAAAATGTTACTTCATCATAGTGCAAACTGGCAATTATTCCCTTTCCCAGATTTGTTTCTAACAGTCTGAGGAGAAAAGACAATTGTATTTTTTACATTCTTCCCCTGAGTCAAGTTTCAAATAAGTGCATAAATACCTGCCATTCAAAAATCAGCAGATTTGGTGTGTTTGAACAAGCCAGCTGCTTGGATTGGTCATGCGACCAATCAGTTGCTCAAGGATACTGTGTGGACCTGAGATCTTATCTTGGTGAAAGGATCCCAGCTTTTAACTCCTGCTGTAACAACTGGATGGGGTATTGGTGACCAGTTTATCAGTCCTAGCCTCGGCCTCAGTGAAAGAACGTCTGCCATTCTTCTTTTCCAAAGTTTAATCAAAACCTTTAAATATCGGTCAGGCAGACAAACCTTGCCCCTCAGAGTCACAATGCCATCTGTCTTCCCCTGGACCCTCTACCCAAGAGCTGGATATGGTCTCAGTCACTACTGGCTTTCAGAGAGGTATGAGGTGTCAGCAGGCTCACCCAGGGCAGATGAAGAAAGTGGGCTCACTTGTATTTGCCCAATGCACTGCATTTTGAACATTAAAACATGGTGAATTTGTACTTGAACCTCCAGTCAAGGAAGATACATGGAAGTAGGAAACTCTCTTCCCTGCTGTGTTTCTGAAGAGACCGAGTTGCCAGCCCAGCACCACTGAAAACCGGAATGAAACAAGAGGCCTAGAGCTCGCATGAGCATGTCCTGATTCAGCATGTCTTCTGTGGCCCGGTCTCCAACCCGCCTCCTGGCCATTTTCTCCCAGGACACCTCCAGGAGAGGGCAGCAATGGATCTGCTGGCTACTTTTCCCCTGAGATGAA